>CM076981.1:34956056-35018556 GCA_039105355.1 Benthosema pterotum
CTTGCACTTCAAGACGCCCTCCTTAGATCCCCCCCCCCTCAGCACCTTCGGACCATTCTTCACGTTAGTTTCTCCAATCACAAAGCTAAATCCTCCGGGGTGGACGCCGTGCCGCTAAGCCAGCACGTTCCCAATCAGCCTGTTTATGTTAAAACGTAGCAGGCGTGTCGCTTAGCATTTTTCCCATTACAGAAGTAGGCATACGATTAGCGCCGGTGGATGTCCTGGAGGACTTCCACGATGGAGCAAAGAGAGAAGCGCTTTCTAGTTTTTGCCAGGCAGCGCTCTGCGCGGTTCGCCGAGCAGCACCTTGCGGGGAAAAAAGGATGGCATCTGTCTCTCAAGACGCCCCGCAACCAAACACGCCATCTGTCTGTTTGTCTGCAACGCGCAGGGCTTCCATGCCGACCGCGCTGCCATGAGAGAATAACCCCCTTCTAATCCAGGCTACCCGCTTTTTCCGTGTGTTAAATGTACGAGGAGCAGCAACACATCCTTTTCCAACAGTGAGAACATGGATTCAATAAGCTTATTCGGTGTGTATTCCGTGTAACCTTTAAGCAGTGAATGATCAGCTGGTCCTTGTTTATGAAGGCACTGGGAGAGGGGTACAATTAAACCTAAACTACAAACCGCTACCATTACATTCGGTCGACCGTATACTCTCCTGGCCTGGCACGGCTCGCGTGGGACACCTTGCAGGGCCTCAAATAAAAACTTTTGATTTAGGCGCCCTACACACACACGACATAACAACCAGACGTTATGTATTACTCAAAATTTGCATATGTACAGTACGTCTGTCCCATTCCGACCCAACGCCAAGTCCCCCGTAATTCCCCTATATCTGTCTTCGGCTTGTTATACGTATTGTGCTCTGAACGTTCGAAGGTCGTCCGCTAGATTCCAGGGCATAAATGTGACACCCAAAGCATTGAAATCAGTCCCTGGAATGTGTGTTTGGTTTATTTGAGACTGTCTTTCCTCTCACCACCAATAAGTGCTCCTGTCAGTTGGCTATGTTTATCCAGCGGCGAGCACGCACACAACACCGATGTGCTGTATCATGACGCCATCGCTCGTATTATGAGAAACGGATGCTATTTGCTTTCTCACTAACTTAGGCCTTATTTGTACATGTGCGACAATGGTGACGCCCGGAGTTCAGTGAGCGTTGATGTCGTACGACAAAGTATAAGTTAAGGAATCAAATTTGTGTCGGTTAGCCGACTCTTGACTGCACTGCATCCTATTTTTCTTTCATCGTGTTTCAGTATAATATCCGTGGCCTTCCCATGCCCCTCTTTCTGAAATGACTTTCACCAAAATTCAGACATCCTTCATTTGGTCTCTGACCACACGTGCGCATTCAGGAGGCACGCGGCCAAGCCACTTACACCGCGTCTGGACCCAGCGCGCGGGCATAAATCGCGCCAATAAACGTCGGCTCAATGTTTCTTCTCGTGTGTGTGTGTTTCAGAAATCCCAGTGGTCAACCCCACGGCCGTGGTGAGCAGCACAGAAGAACCAGCAGGTCAGTATAATGCATACCGTACGGCCTCTCTCCTTAACTACCACCTGTTTATGAGCGGGAACCAAATAACATGGTATTTAATATTTCTAGGCTCGGTGGAATGAATATTAATGGTGGGTGGGTCCTCCGTTTGATGTTTTCTGTTTTTTTTTCTGGTTCTGGGTCGAATGTGTGCTCTGGAGCTCGGGAGAGTGTTTTCCATTGTCTTAAAACCTGTGTTCTTGGCGCGCAGGGCGGCGTCCCGTGAACCATTAGAAGTTCAGCAAGTCTCGAGCAGTGTTGCCAACTTGGCGCATTTGTCGCTATATTTAGCTTTTTTTTTTTTCTTCAGATCCCCCCGACGCCAATTGTTTTTCACCATTATTTCCTCCTATCATAGAGTACTCCATCCTTCCTAGAAAGGACGATTGCTAACCAAATGACCCTTATAGATCTGTAACTCTTGAGATCGTAGAATGAAACCAAATGGACCCTTATGGGTCCATTTGGTTTCATTTTATGCTCTCAAGAATTAAATTATATTTAAACATCTGAATGACCTAATTGTGAAGAATCTATACACATTTAGAAAATGTAGAAGAATTGCTATTTTACCAGTTATTTCTCCTAAATTAGTCTGAGAGACTAAACTGAACATCAAATGGTGGTTCTCCGTGGCTGAAATGCAGAATAAATAGTGGGCCCTGGTATGAAAATACCAGAAAAACCCACTGCTCTATTGGAAGTGCCACTAGTGCAAGTGGGATTTTGGCAGTTGGCAACACTGGTCTTGAGTCTCTTCTAGCTTGGGCTCTAGTCTGGACTGAGCCGTCGGACGGTCGGTCGGTCCGTTCCAGCTGTAGAATCGGGGCCAATGGAAACGCAACACGAGTGATTAGCCACGAGTTTAGCCAATAAGACGCCCTGGTGGCGACGGCGGTGGAGTTCTGAGGCGTGACTGGAGTGTTGGTGACTGTGAGGAATTGTTTTTCTTTTTGAGATGGGCTCTCTCTCTCTCTCTCTCTCTCTCTCTCTCTCTCTCTCTCTCTCTCTCTCTCTCTCTCTCTCTCTCTCTCTCTGTCTCTTTCTCTCCCTATCAATATAAGCTCTGCTCAATTTCCATACCCCCCTTTTTTTCTGGTGCCGTTTGATTTGAATCGGTGGTGTTGATTTGGAAACGTTGATTCATTAGCGGGTTTACGACATAAATCAACACCTTGCTCAGCCAGATCCTATACCTCCCACTTCGCCGCACAACACCTCTCTCTGCAATAAAAACCTTTGGTTCTGGCTGAAACAGTCTGTTGGCTCCACGCCTCCTTACATCTCATATGTGTACAATCGGGGTGTAAGCCAGGGCACTATGGGGGTGTAAGGGATATATAGGCTGCAGTCGCACATAATGATGTTGGTTTAACTTTGTTTAACCTATACGTCTTTATAGATCAGTGACAGCACCTGTGCCATTTTAGTTTGATGTTGCTATACATGTCAATCACATTCTTTCAAAAAATTCAGATTTAGAAGGCTTTTCTAAAATCGATCTAAATGGGTTGATCCAGAAGATTTCATAGTTTGGTTTTGAGTGACAGCCACTCCAAACCACAAAAGCAAATTCACCTGTAGTGAAGACCCGCCCTCTCCCACTTAGACACTCCACTCCGACACTTTCCAGACTGACCACTGTAAATATCATGGATTGTACACTCTAAATATGGTTAGTTTTTGTAACCAACCCTCTTAAAATCTCTTCCAAATCCGTCAACAAGGCCTGCCCCATGCACTGGGTAAATGTGCGTAATGCCATTTCAGGTTTTATCAAATAGGAAAACCATTGGTGGAGAGCCTTGTCCATCACATGTTATACCTAGCTGTGATTGGGCCATAGCAGTTTGGCGGGGGAGGGCTACCTTCCAAAAATGTGCTGTGAGTGAGCCCCTTAATGCCACATCAAAGGCTTATTATTTAATCACATTTATCACTCCGTTCCTTTTTCTTTTTAATTCCCCTCCTGTTTTTCTTTTTGTACTGCGTCACATGGGCCTCACGCGAGCCTCTTTTTTTCCCATTGAAAGTGTTTTTCTTCTTCCCTGTGGGAAAGTGTCGCCGGGCGTCGAGACCAACACAAGGTTCGCTCATCGTCGATTCACCTCGGCGCTTCCTCGACATACACAACACTAACCGGCCGCCATAGAAGCAGCAGCTTTCGCCAGCATGTATAATGCAACCCGAAGGCCCCAGAATGTCTCCCTGCGTTGTGTGCTGCTGGGGTGGAGGCGGGGTGGGGGTGGGGGGAGGCGGCGGACGCAATTTGTCCTTGTCATGGCACGGTGACAGCGAGCGGCCGGAGCGAAACAAGGGTAACCGGAGCCGGCCGAGGCAATTGTGTGTGTGTGTGTGTGTGTGTGTGTGTGTGTGTGTGTGTGTGTGTGTGTGTGTGTGTGTGTGTGTGTGTGTGTGTGTGTGTGTGTGTGTGTGTGTGTGTGTGTGTGTTTCAGCGGGGCTGGTCTTCTGGGTCAATGGACGATTCACCAGGGGCTTTTCCAGGTGAACGGCCAGCAGTAAGTAACTCTTCATGGGAACACACACACGCTGGCGCGCCGCCAGCGTTCCACCACTGATAGCTTTGGGAGCTGGCCCACTGTATATATCACACAAACACGCAGGCCCGGCCATCCTTATTCACAAACACACATACATTTGCACACACACACACACACACACGCACACACACACACACATGCACGCAAATTACACTGGCATACACCTAAGTGACGGTGATCTAACGAGATCCGTGCGCTTGTGCGTCATTCGAATGCACACGCATGATGATGTCACGCTCGCATGCGCCTTCGGACGATAATGATCTGCGAATGAAAGCACACACCGGACCGGACCCTAACCCCCGTAATGAAAGAGGCCTATTGACGTGGTACTCTGTGATATTTAACATCAAATGTAAAAGCCTGTGAATGATGTACATGTACTGTACTCTACGATACAGTACGTACACACGCATCCATCCATCCACACGCACACCTCTGCACCCGTCCACCTACACACCTCCGCGCTGTTTTTCACCCCCTTTCTTTTAACCCTTTCTAGTCCCGGGGTTATTGGAAACTGCTGTCTGTTTATTCTCTCTCTCTCTCTCTCTCTCTCTCTCTCTCTCTCTCTCTCTCTCTCTCTCTCTCTCTCTCTCTCTCTCTCTGGCTAGTAAAATTGCCAACACTCTGATATATGGCCAAGGTTCCTCGACGTTTTTATGAGCTCCTCAGCCCCCTCTTGCTCCCTTCTTTCTCCTGCCCTGCTTCCACTGCTTCCTCCACCCACCCCAACACCAACACCATCACCAAGAAAAGAAGAAGCAACGCAACCCGCTTTTTCGTGAAATCGCGTGCGACCCAGTGGCCGTGTTTCTTTGCGCCCTCTCGTTCTCGTTTTTCCTCTAGCACAGTGGTGGGCAATTATTTTTCCCAAGGGGCCACATGAGATACATAAAATATTGTGGAGGGCCAAGACTAAACCTTGAACTAAAGTCTGTGTAGTATTAATTTAATTTCAAGATGAAAGTAAGAGTAAGACCAAACTTTTTGATACCGGGGCCCTCTATTTATTCAGTATTTTAGCCCCACAGACACCAAAACTAAAGATTTCTTTTGTTTTGGTTCACAATACCAGGCTTGATTTGGGAAACAAAACAGGCAAACATACAGTAGATCAAAAATGACCATTCTTTTACATTATCTGATTGTGTAGATTTTAGGTAATTCAGATGATGAATATTTTAACTCTTGAGAGTGTAAACATGAAACCAAATGGACCCGCAAGGGTCCATTAATTTTGGTTAACCAACTCTCCATATTTAACTTGAACTCTCTCAAGGACCACTGGTGGTCCCCAGGCCGGTCAGAGTCAGCCAAAGGGCCGCATTTGGCTCCCGGGCCGCATAATGTGCAGGTATGCTCTAGCACGTGCCTTTTATTTTTCTAATGGCATTTATTCCTGTTACCCAGGGGTTTTCCACCTTTTCGATACCAGGGCCCACTATTTTTTCAGCGTTTGAGCCACGGACCACCAGTTGAGGACATTTTTTAGCCCCACAGACCCCAAAACTCAAGATTTCTTTTGCTTTTGTCCACAATTCCAGGCTGGATTTGAGAAACAAAACAGTCAAGCATACAGATGACAAGTCAAGTCAAGCATACAAAATGACCTTTAATCTTATACTTTCTCTAGTTGTGTAGACTTGGGCTAATTCATATGATGGATATTTTAACTCTTGAGAGCGTAAACATGAAACATGAAACCAAATGGACCCGCAAGGGTCCATTTGGTTTCATGTTTTCCTCTCACATGAGGCAGTATAGTGGGACCATCGATAACCCGGCCTGCTGTGTTGTTACCGGCCCAGAGCTTTTTTTTTTTTCTATTTCTTGGCCCCTGGAGAGCACAGGCGAGACGTTGCGCTCGTGGTTGCAATCGCGTGTCCCCTCCAAACGCTCCGACTCGCAATGTTTGCACTGCAGGGAAATCACCTCGGTGCTACTAGTGCATGGTACACTGAGAAACATGTCAGGTCATTAGGTTCTTCAGTGTGCCTGCCATACCCTCTGGGTATTCTAAGTTATGGACTGAAATAAAACATTACTTCATTCCGGTAGTGGTTCGATTTGTAATAAAAACAGAGAGTGGGGGTTCTTAAGACCTATATACTTATTACTTGCATGAGCAAGTAATAAGTATGTGATGGATAGGTGTAGTAGGTGATGATGTAATGGTGATGTAAGTAAAAGTTTGTTTGGCAATTGGCAATAGGTCACAAGTGAGCTTTTATTTTCTAATTTATTTGCTATTTCATTTGTGTTTTGTGATTCTTATATTTGTAAGAAATGAAAATTGAACACATCTTAACGTTGCAGCTACAGTAGTGGTAGTAGTGATGGCCCCCAGAGCTAGTGTCGAAGTGTCCTTGAGCAAGGCACTGAACCCCTAACTAACTATAATTATTCAGACTGCGGCCATCCAGTTTGGAAGTGCTCGTTTTCAGTAAAGCAACCTCCTGCTGCCTCCTCCATTGTGTGCAAATTCAAAACAGGTGCCAACAGTGATATCTAACGAGCGCTTCCAACCTGGAACACCTGCAAAGGACAGAATCTACCTCATAACATACGGTATCTGCAGTGGATTTTTTTTTTATGAAACAAAAGCTTTGGGGCTAGAAAGAGGAAATAGTCCATTTTTGGTATACTGCTAGTGGTGGTGAACGACGTTTCTGTTTGGCTGAATGGGCTGTAATGGGAGGTTGCACCTTGTTAGCACCTTGCCATTGCCTTGCATCAGTGTTTTTCGACCAGTGGTCCCTGAGAGTATTCCTGGTGGTCCCCAGGTAAATGATGGACAGTTGATAACCAAATGGACCCTTATAGATCTGTAACTCTCGCAAGTGCAAAATGAAACCAAATGGACCTGTTTCATTTCATGCTCTCAAGAGTTAAATTATATTTACATTCAGCATGTTCATTTCTTAATTTTCTTATAATCCACACAATTACAGCATATAATGTAGACGAATTGTTATTTTTACCAATGTTTGGCCAGTTCTCATAAATTGTGGACAAAAACTTGAAAATTCTTAGTTTTAGGGTCTGAGAGACTAAACCCACCACCAAATGGTGGTCTGTGGCTAAAGCTATGAATAAATAGTGGGCCTTGGTATGAAAATGGTTGAAACCCACTGACTTACATGGTAAGATGGCCACCGTGTGAATAAGGTCCATTGCTCCTGATTGGTGCTGGTTGGTGCCTTGCATGGTTTACTCATGCCAAGGGTGTATGAATGTATGTGTGAATGGGTGTGAATGAATGTAAGGCACAACCTATGTAAAACGCCTTGGATGAAGGCACTACGTAAATGCACTATTTACCATTTTACCAGTAAAGGGCACATCCCAAAACGTAATATGCACAGAACAGGGCTATGTCCTGCATGAGAGAAGCCTCTTTAATGTATGGGGTGATTTCACTCTGCCGTGTCGTATATATACACTCTCTCGGTGGTGTTTCGTGTTAGCTATGCTATCACATCTGAGCGGCGTTAGCTCACATAATGTACTCATGCTGTCTCCCACCACTTTAAAGTTCTACTGCCAGGCCCTAAACCAAATTAGTCACCATTAATCTTGTGTTTAAGTGCCTCGGCTTCTGCAAACAGCCCCGGCGGTGCAGCACCCACATGTTGCACGCTGTTGCCTCGCTCCAAAACCTTCTAGCGTAGGAAAGACGGTGTCCTACCGCGTAGAGGGATGTCCGCCCCACTGACCCGCCTAATCAGCTTATTTCAGGGTTATTTTTTCCCGACTTCCTCCGTCTCGCCACGCATCGCTGAGGCGTTTCGCACGCGAAGCTCCGTGAAAGCTCAAACGTACGACGGTGCTACGCCGGGCCAGCCCTCGGGTGTGAAATATCCCCGCGCAGCTGTGTAACTTTTTGAAGCAAGCCAGCTCCTCGAAAACGAGCGTGTGGTTTTCAGTTCAACTTCCTTCCAGCCGCGAGTACGGGGGCCAAAGAAACGATCCAGCAGGTCCGTCAAATAAAGAGATCTTGAGATCTGGGATTAGTGCAGCCAAGAGTTAAGATGTCCATTCCAGACCTCCACAAACATGATGGGAAGGAACACTTCTGTCTTCTGTGGCGCTTCGTTGAGTAACTAAGTACATTTACTGAAATACTTTATACCCAGTTACAATTTTTGAGGTATTTGGACTTGGTACTTTGAATAATCCAATACTTTACACTTTTGATTTTGATTATTGTTATTATTACAAAACATACACCATTAACCAAATCACCCCGATATACTGTACATTTCAGCCATTTGAAAATAGACGATCTACAAGCTCACAACGTGACATTGAAAACCAGTAGAAATGGGACATTCTGCACAATGAGTACTTTTACTTGTGGTACCTTAAATACTCTTTGACACCAATACTTTTCTACATTTACTCGAGTACGTTTTGAATTCTTCTTGACTGCGTTTACTTGAGTAGTTGTTCCTGCCAGCGATGGTCAGCCGGGGTCAGCCTGGTGTCCAGTGTGTGGTCTCAGTCGTCATGCTGGCAGCCAAGGGCCAGCCAGGGCCTATTCACCTCCATCCAACCATGACCACTTCCACCGCACTCTGTCTTTTCTCAGGCCCCCAGAAAACATGTCAAACGGAACACTTTTTCTCCTGCTGGTATGTTTAAATTGCCTCCCGACACCGGTGTACATACTGCCGGGGCTTTATGTGTAATTTTCTAGGAAGGTTGTATTTTACCCCCCTCAACCCCCCACCCCACCAAAAAAAAAAAAAAAACGAAAACGTTCAAAGAAAAAAGAAAAGCGGACCATGCCCAACATTTCTCTACTTCCAGCCAGCCCCCAATTTATCTTGGAGAACTTCGCTGGTGTCAGTAGCAGGTCTGCGTTTGCGTTCATGTGCATCCCAACGTTTTTTATTAGACAAATTCTGGACATAGAAAAGACAATTAAATAAAATGTTATATAGAAGCTGCACTATTAGTTGGGTTTTATTTTAGGATTTAATATATGTGCGATTGTCAGGGCTGGTTATTGCGTTATTGCGGCGAGTGGGCATTTGCTCAGGAACGCCAAAATACAGTTTGAGAAACTACAGTACAGTGAAGCCGCAAGCAGCGTTGCATGAGAAGACGGAGTCTGTCACAATAATGCAACTTGTGTGTCGCCACCACTCCATGGTTCTCTGCTCAGACACACTCACACAGAACTCTCCCGCTCTCTCTCTCCTGGTCTGGTATCAGGGGCGGATCTAGGCATAGGCATGGGGGGGGCAATGCCCCCCTAAATGCCCAGTCTGCCCCCCAAACACAATGGCATGCAAAACAACCCAAGATATTTCAAATTAAAGTGCTTATATTTAAAATGATTTGAAATACTACTACTGCGACTAACTACAATTTTGGCACCACTAAACCAACAGCATTTCATCATTGAAAACAGAAAACTCTCTGAGTCAGACCTTTAGCTTTATGCATGCTGCGTGTCTGTTGCAACCTCAACAACTGATGTTATTTTAATAGTTTTGATGGTTTACTTGACGAATAAAAGTCCTGTAACCAAAAATGGTATGGTTGCGACACCGGCGATGAAGCCGCCCCCATACCGTTTTCTCTTGCCCCTCCAACATGTTCTCTTGCCCCTTCCCCCAAATGGGACATGTTACGTCCGCCCCTGCATACAGTATGTACTTTCAACATAATTTGTTTTTGAAACAAAAGTACGTCCACACCATAACAGTAGGAGGTATGTTCATTGTTTTACTAACATTAGTAGGAATGGGAGATTAGATTAGTGTGTTTTGGACAGCACAGCAGTTGATTTGTGTCAAATGAAGTCCGTAGCCTACAGCAGAAGATAAATGAACACCTATTGTGTGTTTTGGGAAACAGCGTGTTGATTTGTATCAGCTGAAGCTTAAAGAGGGTTTGTGTTGGACCGCCTCAGCGCGGTGGGAGAGTTAAGGTGCAAACCTCTTCCAGAGAGAAAGATGGAGACAATGCTATGGTCCGGACAGAAGGTGTGTGTGTGTGGGGGGTGATATGTACATGCGTGCGTGTGCACTGCATTGTGTCCACCCTATGGTTAAAAATGCATAGGTTAGACCGTAAGTACTGCAAGACAAGCCTACATGCCGTGGTTGTAAAACGGTTCTAATGTGTGAAAGGATCCTCAGAATGTAGCCATGCCGTGATATCTCTCATTGCGGCGTAAGCAGGCGTGTGAGTGCTCTGTTCTGTTATGATTGTCAGCGAGTGTCAATGCTGTTCGCTGTTGTGTTTTCACAGACTGCGAGTCCTATTGTAAACCGGTGAAGGGCAACCTGAAGATCAACATGAAGAAGTACTGCAAGAAAGATTATGG
Source organism: Benthosema pterotum (assembly GCA_039105355.1). NCBI lineage: Eukaryota > Metazoa > Chordata > Actinopteri > Myctophiformes > Myctophidae > Benthosema > Benthosema pterotum. Next base: position 34,966,516 of record CM076981.1, read on the forward strand.
TAAGTGGATGAAGGTGTTCTGCATATAGACAGTGTCCATGTAACTATGTGAAGACAAAAGCGATGCTCGCACACCCAATATAACAAAAGGAATGTCCACAGAGGTTTGGCAAATGCTAAAATATATTCTTTTTAAAAATTAACTAAATAAATGAATGCTAACAACAAAGTTTTAACCAGGCATTTAAGGCATGTTTTCAACATTTCGGCACCATGATGGGATTCACCATGTTAATGTTTTTTTCAGATCTTCATTTCTAGGAACACACTGAATGAGGGGACCTTTTTCCATACAACATCTCTAAGTAGTAAGGGAAATATCTGAAAATCTGTGAATAAATTCGTTACCAAGCAAACTCTTCACCAATGTGTTTCTAAAGGTGTCTAATAACATCTCCTAAAAAGTTGAAATCCAACTCCTGTGGGAAACCTAATAAAAAACTGCACAAAGTTGGTGTACCAATAGGCGATTTTCTAAAATTCGGAAATGTTTAATTTGGCCTTAAGTTACTTGTGAGGAGTCAAACTAGGGGTTTTTCATCATTCTGAGTTCATTTATAGCATTTGTTTTTCACTACAACCATTCCTTAGTGGAAAAACTGGCCCACACCTCATTATATTTACATAAACTTGTATTTTATTACAATTCGTTTAACATTAGTCAGAGCAAACAGTGATTCCATCCTGTGGAATGCTTTATGAGTCAATGTGTGAATATATCCTCAACAGTCGCAGTAACTAATTACTGTAATATTATTACTTTTTGCAGCAAGTAAAGATATTACTCTGCCAAAATGTGTAATAAGTAATATGTTACTCTGTCAAAACATGTCTAGTTACTCTTACTCTCTTTTACTACTTTTGAGCTTGTTGTTGCATGTGAAAATAGAACAGATTTACAAGGTAGCAACAGATAATAACAGAGATCCATGGTAGTTAGTAGATCCTAACCCACCACACATGACCTACTCTACAAATTAACTCAGTTTTTGCTAAACAGATTGTTTTGTACATTTCTATTCCTTTGCGTGTGTGTGGGTGTGGGTGGGTAGGGAGGTAAGTAACATGTAATATTTAAAATCTAGTAATAAGTAAAGTAATACTATTACTTTTTCTAAGGGGTCATAAGTAAAGTAAAGATATTACTCTCCTAAGTAATATTGCCCAACACTGATCCTCAATGCCTTCATCATGAATAGCATTCTTATATTATTATATATTCTTAATAGCAGGTAATGCCTTGACAGACTTCACAAGCTGAGATCCACTTGACGTCATTCTTCTTAAAGCTGCATCGTTGGCTGCTGCAATCTCCATGGCAATTGCAGCTTGCAAACTGGAGCAGCTCTTCAGGAGCCATTGGGAACTGGAACTGGCTAGAGTTGGAACTGGCTCATAACCATGAACACCAACTACCTATCCATGGTTACTGGGGTCCAGAGACATGCTCTGTAGAAGGAGCCAGTTCCGAGTCTGTAGGTAGGCACGGAGCAAATAGAGTCTCCAGTGGTAGAGTCTCCAGTTTGTTCATCTCAGCCGCTGCCTTGTGTGAGAAGTTGCTGTATCGAACCTCACCCAGAGTAGTCCCTAGTTATGTAGAGGAAGATCGATGTACCAGCCTTAATCACTGTACTGTATGTCCCCTGCCCAAAACCTGAAGAAGAATGTACTTGAAAGTTTGTTTCATTCAATATAGAAAAAAAAAAAACATTGATATAAATATTGGTATTATTACCTGTCAAACAGAGTTGTTTTACCATGACCAGCGATAGCAGAGACCATATCACACAAGGCGTGACAGAAAACCAGGTAACCTCTCTGTTTTTCAGTGAGAGCTTCTCGAATCCAGGTGACATCATAAGAGCCATTTGATGTCGTGAAGAAGAGTGAGTGTTTGGTGCCTGGGCTATGCACTAACATTACAGTACGTCTGTGTCAACTGCCCGAACCAGAAAATATAATATATGCAATGCATGTCCAACTATGCGAAAATACGTAAAACTAGTCAAAGCTCTTACATTTAAGAGAGTCATAGCTAATAAAAGTATGTATGTTACTGACAAGGCAGACAATTGCTCTCACAACTAAATTGTCAGCATCAGTGTCACTTGGCTCCATAGTGATGTTAAGCTTCCAAAATGTCTAAGAGAGGAGGTGAATGAGCTGACTGTTTTTCTGGCATTTGTTCAAGAAATTTGCTTTTGGTGTTCAGTGTATGAGATCTGGTGGTTGATGGTGGATGGCTTCTCTATATGGTGAGAACAAGGTCGGACTTGGCAGGAGATTGCCACCAGTGACCTAAGCTACTTGCAGCATCTTGGCCAGAACTCTCATCATTGTGGTCTTTGATGGTTACAACTTGCCAAAAGATCATGATCATATCCGCCATAGCAAGAAGTTGTGCTATGATGTCCAGATTCAACCAGATCTGATACACTGGGCACCAAGAGCGAAGTTCTTGGACAACTGCCACAAAAAAGTCAGCTCATTCACCTCCTCTCTTCAATATTTGGAAGCTTAACATCAACGTGGAGCCGACTGACAATGATGCCGACACTTTAATTGTGAGAGAGTCATTGTCTGCTGCTACAGGTGGCTCTTTGGAGAGGTGGAGCTTTGACTAGTTTTATATATTTTATTATTTTCGCATAGTTGGACATGCATTGCATATATTATTATATTTTCAGGTCCAGGCAGTTTACATATTGTAATGTTGGTGCACCATAGCCCAGGCACCAAACACCCACTCTTCATGACATCAAAGGGCTCGATGATGTCAGGAGGATTCGAGAAGCTCTCACTGAAAAACAGAGATGCTACCTGGTTTTCTGTCAAGCCTTCACTGGGTGTGATATGGTCTCTGCTATCGTTGGTCATGGTAAAACAATTCTATTTGACAGGTACTCATACTAATATTTTGGGCTGGTACTGTGATCTTCCTCTACATGTACCAGGTACTACTCTGGGTGAAGTTCGATACAGCAACTTCTCATGCAAGGCAACGGCTGGGATGATCAAACTGAGAATCTACCTCCAACAGAGAGTGCCTCAGCACAATATTCGCTCCGTGCCTACCTACAGACTTGTGACTGGCTCCTTCTACAGAGCATGTCTCCGGACCGGATGGACAGTTCCAGTTCCAACTCTGGACCCCATGGCTCCTGAAGAGCTGCTCCAGTTTGCAAGCTGCAATTGCCATGGAGATTGCAGCAGTCAACGATGCAGCTTCAGGAATAATGACGTCAAGTGCATCTCAGCTTGTGAAGTCTGTCAAGGCATTACCTGCTATTAAGAATATATACATATATAAGAATGCTATTCATGATGAAGGCATTGAGGATGAATATTCACACATTGACTCATAAAGCATTCCACACAGTGAAATCACTGTTTGCTCTGACCAATCTTAAACGAATTGTAATAAACACAACTTTATGTAAATATAATAAGGTGTGGGGCAGTTTTTCCCACTAAGGAAAGGTTGTACTGCAAAACAAATGCTATAAATGAACTCAGAATGATGAAAAACCCCTAGTTTGACTCCTCACAAGTAACTTGAGGCCAAATTAAACATTTCCGAATTTTAGAAAATCGCCTATTGGTACACCAACTTTGTGCAGTTTTTTATTAGGTTTCCCACAGGAGTTGAATTTCAACTTTTTAGGAGATGTTATTAGACACCTTTAGAAACACATTGGTGAAGAGTTTGCTTGGTAACGAATTTATTCACAGATATGCCAAATATCTGATAAAATTCCCTTACTACATCTCTAAGGTATATTAATGACATAATAAAATCTGTATTATTTTTTTTAGACAATTCCAATACCGATATGGCTTTTTTACGATCGACATCGCCGATTCCGATTATGCTTCCGACAACATTGTGCATCCCTAATTAATAACAACCACCTGATAGGTGATATGGAATGTGTGTTCTAAAGGCTCAGTCATACTCCACAGTGAAGTGACTCGCGGTGAAAGGGTTTCACCGTGGTGTAGTTTGTTAAGTCTTCACCCTGGAGTATGTATGATACAGGGCGAAGCCTTAAAAAACTAAACCACGGTGAAATCCTTTTACGGCGAGCCACTTCACCGTGGAGTATGACAGAGCCTTAATTGTCCGTTATGTGTGTCCGTGTCTGTGTGTGTCTGTTTGTGCGTGGTGCAGCCGTCCAGGTCAACGTGCTGGACATGGAGACGGTGGGCGACTGGGCCAAGTTCTCGGTCAACGTGGTGTCGGTCTACAAGAGCCGCGGCGAGCCGCTGAAGCGCGGCGACAACATCCTGTGGATCCACATGAAGGACCTGGCCTGCAAGTGTCCCAAGATCCAGATGAGCAAGCGCTTCCTGGTGATGGGCGGGGCCGAGGGCGGAGCCGGAGGCGGGGCCGCCGCCGGAGCCGGCCCCGGGCCGGGCGTGGGCGGGCCTGGAGGAGGAGGAGGAGGAGCCGTTAACGGTAACAACAACAACGTGGCAGCGGGGGCGGGGCCGGCGCCGGCGGGCCTTCTGGCCGATAAGAACAGCCTGGTCATCCAGTGGCGGGACGTTTGGACGCGGCGCCTGCGGAAGTTCCAGCGCAAAGAGAAGAAGGGCAAGTGTGGCAAAGCGTGATGGATGGGGGAAATAAAAGAAAGCCGCAACCCCCACCCCCACCCCATTCAGAACCCTTTTTCCTGAGAGGGCACAAATGCGAACCAAATGGACCTGCTAGGGTCCATTTGGTTCGCATTTGTGCCCTCTCAGGAAAATGTTGAAAATGGGTGAAATTCCCCTTCCCCTGAATTAACCTTTCAACCAACCCCACCCCCCTGAACTTGACCCTGGACCCCTGACTGTATGACGTCCTTCCTATAGCGGTCCGTCCTTCGCTCACCCCCCCCTCACACCCCCCCGCCCCAATTCCCTGGTCCTCTCTGGTCATGACGGGGGGACCCTGCACATTACGAAAAAGACTGCATGTAACTTGCCTGTTTTTAAGGACCACTTTTTGTGTATATTGTATAATTATTTTCTTTTTTTTGTTGTTGTTGTTATCGGTTTCGTCACCTGAGTGTCACTTGTCTTTCCTCTCTATCAACTGGTCTGCCTTCAAAAGGGACCGTTAAAAAGGGTATGAAGTGTCGACAAAAGCAGCGTCCAGTTCTCTCCGTTATTGACTAGCCGGTGAAAACGTCCTCCTCAAACTACCTGCCCCCCTCCCCACTGACCTCCCCACCACTGAACGTTTCCAGACTGACCACCTCCCTCCCTCCCGCCGTGTTTTTTTTTTGTTTATTTTCACATTCACATACAATTGAGATCGTTTCATTTCCCATTCTCTGTGGATTTTTCAAAACGATGGCTTGAATCTGAGAGAGAGACTCATTTCACCGTGGCCACAAAGACCTACAACGATCCTAAAGACGAACTGGACGAAGAAAAAAGTTCCCCCCAAAAAAACGTGCGTGGCTCCATGGACGCATCATTGTCCAAACAAAAACCTGACCATGTCCCGGATATTAAATTGTGGGCCAAGCGAAGAACCTCACTGATGTTTGTCCATAGAAAATACCGGGGCCTAATCCGCCTCTCTGAAGTCGCCCTTCATGGGGTCATCGTGACGCAGAAACAACCTTATTTTGCCCCATGAGGACACAAGCCAAGGGCTCCCTGAATGGGGGACATTCTCCACAGCAAAAACCTCAATGTACTGTATGTCACCTCCTCTGCCGCTGCTGCCACCAGAAAACCCTGACGCAATGAACTGCCTATAGTGACGTTTACAACCGCAAATATTTCATGCCACTGCTTATAGTAAGAGTTTATATACCTGGTGTACTGACTTTTTGGAGGAGGGGAGGGGGTGATGTGACACGTTAGTCTGACATCCAGTAAGTTAGTCCAACTCAGGGGCGGATCTAGGCATGGGCATGGGGGGGGGGCAATGTCCCCCTAAATGCCCTCACTGCCCCACCAAACATAATGGCATGCAAAACAATACAAGATTCAAATCGCTTATATTTAAAATGATTTGAAACACTACTACTGCTACTAACTACAGCCGTGTCACCACTAAACCAACAGCATTTCATCATTGAAAACAGAAAACTCTCTGAGTCAGACCTTTGGCTTTATGCATGCTGCGTGTCTGCTGCAACTTCAACAACAACTGATGTTATCATTGACGCTTAATTGCCTAATAAAAGTCCTGTAACTGAAAATGGTATGGGTGCGACTTCATCGCCCGTGGCGCGGAGCGACACGGGCGATGAAGCCGCACCCATACCATTTTCTCCTGCACCCCCCCCCCACACACCCCCCCAGATCCGCCTCTGGTCCAACTTTGTGGGTCGTTTAAAGCCACCCACGCTTCCACGTGTGGTTAGGGTTTAGGGATAGTTAGTATGGGATTATCAAGATGTTGGATGAACGCTCCACACCAAACCTCTTTGTCCATATACCCCCCTGCTATGCCTTTACGTGATAGATTGTCTGTAAAACATCCTCAACTCGAGTCCCTCTCAGGAGTGGGATCATGTATAGTAGTCGTGTGACTCAAAAGTATTTCTTCTGGTCAGAAGATCTGACACAGTGGACCAATACTGACCATATTCACACTCAGGGGTTGCGGGAGAAAACCCCATATCTCTACACAATGGGGGGTTTCTCAATACCCTTAGTATGAAGTAAGAATAAAATGGCCACCATGTAACCGTGGTGAATGATTTGCAGTGCAAAGCAATGCCCATGTTTTCCAACGAACGAAGGACACGCCTGACGGCTCTCTGCATCATGTCTTCCACTGTTTAGTTGGAAAGCGGTTTGCTCAGATTGTTGTTGTCGCGTGATGAATGTCAAACTTTCCTTTTCTTTTTAATTATCTGACCATTTTCATGATGTGTCTTATAAGTGTGACTGACAGGCTGTTGCTTGCCAAAAAAAGAGATTAAAATGTGAGTTCCTTATCGTGCAGTAAAAAGAAAACAACAGTTGGATAAATGACATATTCACATTTATATATATATATATCCTCTAGTTTATATTGACAAAATGAATGAGGCTGGAAAGTTCTAAGCACTCCCTCATTGTATTACGATGTGAGAATATTATATTTCAATCTTCATGTGCTTTTTTAACGTTTGCATGTTTGTGGGATTTTTTTTGCCAGTCTATTTTTTTTTTTACAAAGTGAAATTTACAGAGTGCAGACCAAGGACTAAACTAACGTCAACATCACAACCCAAAGGAAAAAAAACTACCCCGAGTCATCTCCATCTCTGCCCCAACACAGTGCCTGTCATCCACTGCCAAATGAGCATCGTCTGTTTTTTAAATCGAATTAGAGAGAATATGGAAGTCAGGGACCCACGAAAAAAAGCCACAGAGAGAGAGAGCCGTCTGGTTGCTCTCATAGTCTCTATCTGCCTTTTGCCGTTATTTCATTTTGTAAAGCGCATTACAATTTATTTAAACCGAGTACAAGATAAACACACCAGTTGGAGCGGTATGTCAGGCTAGCCTAGCCGTCCGCGCGCCGACAGGCATGTTATGCTAGCTAGCGGTTCTGCTCCCATGAATGGCCTGAGTGGCGGTATGTTTGCTTTGTCGTTTGTCCAAAAGTGTCTCTCTTTTTACTTTTTTACCCTACTTTTTCACTTAACCAATATGTATTTTGTATCTTAAGATATATGTGACACTGTCACATGCCCAAAATCCTCCCAACTGCATAGTGTACTGCTCTTTAGGTCTTGGGTTTGTGTGCCCTAATGTCAAAATGTGAATTCCTACGGTCACATAGCCTAATATGGTGTGTGATCGTAACCGCTTCTGAGATGAGAAGTCGTCGAGTTAAGAATGTGCGGTAATGGAGAGAGCGTGACTCTCAATAAACAATAAGCTCAACGTCTGTTTACAGGGAGGAGTTGTCAATGGGAAAATTGAGGATTTTCTTTTTTTTCTCCTATGGGTCATTTGTTTATTTCTACACGGTGACACAAAACAGAAAATATGTTGAATAAAAACATCAACGTTTTGATTTCCAACGCTCCGACGCTATACTCGCCGCCGCACGATTCCCACAGATGGAATTTCACAAAAATGCAGAACCAAACAGTCAATTATTGATGCGTCGGCGCTCCGTGGCAGGCTGTCTAACAGGTGGTGTTACAGTAGTGGCAGTCAGTCTGCTTGCCCCCTCGGTATGCGGGTATGGCGTGGGACGTTATGATTGATGTTCAAATTCCGTGTCGGCGAGGAGGGCCTCCCTCTCCTCTCTCTCAACGGTGTCCAAGCTGCCCGGAATCAGGAGTCATTTCTTAAATCAGTCACCCTCCTGCTCACACATTGTTACTAAGAAATGTCTTGTCACCAATGTGTTTCTAATGGTGTCTGATCCCATATAAATGCCATATACAAACTCTTGAAAGCGGAACCTTTCATACAAGCCGCTTTACAAAAGAAAAATACTATGAACATTGTATGCCATGTACCATATAATTCTTAATTACAAAATCATATTATGTTTCACTTTACAAAAAAATTATGTGATATGTCCATGGGGTTTACATGATGTTAATCCAATCCATGTATAATTGTGCTACGAAAAAAACAAACAAACTAAAAACATGACAACATACTGTACCTGTTATCATAAATGTGCTTAGTCAGCACATTCGGGCAAGCGCTATGGCTGTTTACAGACCAATGGATTCTGCATCATGAAAACCACCTAGTTAAACATTTCACACATAAAGCCTGATAGGTTGTGACTACTAGTACCCCAACTTTGACCTGTTTTTATGAGGAATTGAGTTAAATTTCAATCTATCAATAACGGTACATGTTATTAGACATTAGAAACAACATTGGTGAAGAAATGTTTTGGTAACAAATTAGTAGGATAGAGCAGTGGTTCTCGAACGTTCTGGTCTCAGGTCACCCTGTAAATAGCCTCGACACGCAGGCTTTCATTTTCATCCACGTTGCGTGAAAATGTGAAGCCTGAACTCATTTGTTACCCATAGTGGCCTAACAGGAGGAGTCAACCTTTCGGTGTGGGCGTCGCTCCTAATGATGTAGGGGCGGAGGGGAGGGGCTGGGGATGACGACACGTTAGTGAGATCAAATCAGATCAGCTCATCTGCCGTGGAAATCTCACGGCACCCCTCCCCCCCCCCCCCCCCTTCCAGGCGCAAATCATTTTAGCTTAGGCCAGTAAAATGTAAATAACTTCAAAGGAACCCCCTGAATTACATTGTTACTTTACACAACCTCACATCTGTGTCATATGGTGGTATGTACTGTAAATATGTAAATCTCTCCCCATAAGATACAGTATGTGTCACAGCACTGTGCTGTTCTAGTTTGTGTCAACTTGCGCATTGTGTGCAGAACCGTCAGCAGAAGGAGCGAGCAGAGGGCAACCCAATGACACCAAAAAGTTCCTCCCATTATGTATTTCCTGAAAATGGAGGTCTGAAAAAAAAAACATTAACATGGTGAAATACATCTGATGACACCATCAAGATGTATTTCACCATGTTAATGATTTTTCTTTCAGACCCCTTTTTCCTGAGAGGGTACAAATGGAACCAAATGGACCCGCTAGGGCAGTACTGCCCCGCTAGGGCAGTACTTTGACAATTTGAGAACCACTGAAATGGATTCCCGCCGCCATAATAGCACTTTTTAAAATTCCCTCCCTCCTGTGCTTCCTCGCTTCGCTCCTCTTGCTGCGTCCCACCATGAATATACAGTATATGTGAATAAAGATAAGATGTATGGAGAGAGCCAGATGTTGTTTAGCGGGAGGGTTGAAACGCAGCCCCTTGTGAAAGCTCTTTAGTAAAGCCTCATAGCGAGAGCCTCCCTGTCGTTTTACATTAACAAGCCCAACAACTTGGCAGCCAAACAGACACTAGAACTGCCGCGCGCTTTTGTTTCTCCCCTTCAGTGTATTTATAACACCCACAGGTGTGTGTGTGTGCATGCGCACATGCGTGTGTGCGTGTCTCATTAAACATGATATGAGTAAACAAATGAGTTGCAGGTGAATTAGACAGCTCAGATTTGGTTGGGATGGTTCTCATTTGAAGGAACAAAACTTAACAGGATAAAAATGCCAGATTGCCTCTGAAGTCCTACCATCAAACATAACATTTCCCGCTCTTCTTTATGGCCCTTTTTTCTTTTTTTTTTGTATCTCACACTTTATCAACACACTTTTGCCTTGTTTGCTCAAACCGTGGCACATTCACCCCATGTTGTAAATATGTACGGAACCGCCTTTGCCGTTTAAGCTTTTTTTTTGCCTTTGAAAGAAAAAAAAAACGTCGCTTTGGCCTGAGATGACTCGACGTGTATGGATGCACAAAGCAGATGATGTTATGTGGACGCAGAAAACCAGAAACATATGCTTTTGTGATCATGACCCGAAGGCTGTGGTTCGAGTATTACACAGAATGTATTCCTTTTGCAGTTTTATGTTTCCAAACAGCGCCGTTGTCTGAATGACTGTGAGGAGAGCTGACAGTGTATACGGGGCTGAATGGACCCCTCTCTCTGCTCTTATTCGCCTAGAAGAGGTTTCACAGGACGGGGAATTGACCCAACAACCCCCTCTACTATATACATTCTGCTTTGTTCGTTTACGCTGGCAGAATAACAGTACACACTTAAAACGAACGTTGTCCAGAATGTCCACCTGCCATTTTGTGTTGTTTGTTTTTTGAGGAGGGGTTGGGTGGGTCAGTGGGTTCCTTCCCCACCCCCGCCCCCGGGCCTGTTCATCACTTGTGTTATTATATCGAAGTCTTCCCTGTACATTTTTCCTCTGACGCAATGAACCACTGACTTTTTAATCGTGAATGAAAATAAATTATTAGTTAATGAGCCTTGTAGTGATTATTTATCTCTGAGTACGTTCAGGAGATTATGTGAGCGATTGGTCTCTCTGTGTGTGTGTGTGTGTGTGTGTGTGTGTGTGTGTGTGTGTGTGTGTGTGTGTGTGTGTGTGTGTGTGTGTGTGTGTGTGTGTGTGTGTGTGTGTGTGTGTGTGTAGCTGCGTTAATGCGTGCTTGCTCCCGTCCCTGAGAGTTGGTGTTCAACAATTTGACCATATAGATGGACAATTGGAAACAATGATCATTGATCATTGGAAACAACGTAGTACGTCATGGGTTATATCTCTGGTCCATAGCTCTACTGCTTCTATGGCTCTGCCTTGCAGTATGTATATGCAAACCGACCAGCCTCTGTTCTTCAGTGGAAATCTCAAGATTGGTTTACCTGCTCAGCAATACAAACATTAGTTGAATAATAGGAAATAGGAATAGGAAAAATATTCTCTATGGACGTTTTCTCTTGGCAATATCGGTAGAGGATGCAAATAGAGAACATCCCTAAGGACATCATCACACAAGCCGTGTTTGTTTTGGTGAGTAGGTAAAACGTTTTTTATACTTCCACTACAGAAGAGAGGCTGCATGGTCTTAAAAATAGCTTTGATTTTTGCATAGCTCCACTGCAAGGCAGAATCCTAGAAGCAGTGGAGCTATGGACCAAAGCTATAGGTTATTATTATAGTCACAAGATTTGAGAAACATTGTGCTCCAAGACCCGCTGTAAACTTGTAGATCGACTATTTTCAACAAAGACGTTTGGGTCACGAGGAGGCCGAGAGTCTGGTGGTTAAAGGGGAATTCCACCAATTTTCATTTTTTTCCTGAGAGGATACAAATGTGAACCAAATGGACATTTGGTTAACATGATTAACATGATGAAATACATCTTGATGATGTCATCAGATGTATTTCACCATGTTAATGTTTTTTTCAGACCTCCATTTTGAGGAAATACAGAATTGGGGGAACGTTTTTCATCATCACCACTTATTAAAATGTTGAAAATGGGTGGAGTTCCCCTTTAAGTTCACCGTAAATAGGGGTCCACGGGTCTCTGAGTTCCACTAACACTGTGGGGATGTTAGCAGTATGCTGTGTTTCCACTCAACTCAGAGAGGTCTAGACTGTGGCGTGAATGAATGGGGGCAGAACTATGGGTACACACGGCTCTGCACGACTTAATCCTCCAGCAAGAGTAGGAGCAGCTCTGCAAATAAACAGGCGCGCGCGCACACACACACACACACACACACACACACACCCACACACACACACACACACACACACACACACACACACACCCACACACACGCCCGACAACACGCACGCACACAAAGAGACGTGCACACTACAGCTTCACCTCAGAGGAAATCCAACTCCAGAGGCCGGGGTAAGAAAAGCGGCAGGAAACTCCCTAGTAGTCTTTCTCTTTCACAAGCCACTTTCCCCACACTCCGCTCTCCCCAGACTCCTCTATCTTTCCTCCATCTGTCCGTCTCTATCTGTGTCTCCCTTTCTTTCTCTTTCGCTCTGTCTCCTTCTGCTGCCCCCTCTCTCTCTCTCCCTCCCTCCCTCCCTCCCCGCTCTCTCCACCCACTAACCAAACACACCAGCACCATCCGTCCCCCTAAAGGTAAATTACAGGAAATCGCCCATTTATCATCACTTTCCCCAGGCCCAGAGAACAGAAGCTGCTGAGATGAGATGGTACACACACACACACACACACACACACACACACACACACACACACACACACACACACACACACACACACACACACACACACACACACACACACACACACACACACAGGAGGTGCCGACCATGACACATATCAGCATCCCGTCTCGATGCCCCATCCTCCCAGCATGCATCTGGCCTGCTCCCCGTATAAGCTTGAGGCTGCAAATTTGACTGTGAGAAGGTTGTGACAGGGGCGGATGTAAGATTTCCCATTTGGGGGTGGGGGGGGCAGGAGACTTCATCTCCTGTGATGCTTGGCGCCACGGGCGATGAAGTCGCACCCATACCATTTTCAGTTACAGGACTTTTATCTGTCAAGTAAAGCATCAATAACAATAATAACATCAGTTATTAGACACGCAGCATGCATAAAGCTAAAGGTCTGACTCAGAGAGTTTTCTGTTTTCAATGATGATATGCTGTTTTTAGCTGTAGTAGTGCCCCCCCCATGACCATGCCTATAGATCCGTCCCTGGGTGGTGGTCAAATGAGCAGAGTCACAATCTTTTTAAATATGAGCATGCGGTCGATCTGCTCCTCCATAAAGCCCAGTTAACAAACAAAGATTTGGGATGACCTAAACGGACCTACTGTATTGTATGAGATACAATACAATACAATCTAAACTGAGAGAAATCACAATCGGCTAAATTAAAAAAGATTTAAAGAACTCTTCAAAACCACGAGGAGAACCTCTGGGAAGTTGCTGTGGTTCAATATATGGTCAGCTAGAACTAGCCTATATTAGTCACAGCCTGTATAGTTTCAAGAGAGTCCCACGACTTGCACTGACATGGAAACAGAATGTGACTTGATGGGTCCCTGATCAAACCCCTTTGCTCTGTCACATAATCCTCATCTTTGCTCTTTATTCTTAACGCGTTCTGAGGGCTGTCATGCTGGAGGAGGGAGTGACACGGCCACAAAGTGTTTGACACTGTATCTAAGTAACTTAAGTAGTTAATTCTAGAGTGCTATTTAGATGATTAAACGTGTGAGGCGTGTTTGTGGTTTGGTTCAGATTCCACACACCCCCTCCGGCCTCCTCTCTGCAGCGGCCTGCTCTCGATCCTTCTCTCTTATTATTCTACTGCTGCCTCTCCTTTCTTTCTCCCCACTCCATCACACTTATTCTTTCTCTCTCCTTGTCCTCTCTCTGTTTTCTCTTCGTCTATCCCCAGGACGCCGGTTACTTACATGGCGGAGAGAGAAACCGAAAACTAGGAGTGTGTTCTTGGCTCGAGCGCGCCTGTTTTCCACGTCCGAGAGCGATGACAAACGACGTGCTGAAAGTGCGGCTTTCGCCGCCGCGCAGGAAATTCTCGCCCCGACATGTGACATTTCAGACACGCGCCAGCGAGGCCCCCGTTCGCCTCCGTTTGGGACGTTTCTCTCTCTCTCTCCATCTCCCTCTTTCTCTCTCTCTCCCCCCCTGGCCTGGCTTCTAACTGTCTTGGCCGACGGAGACCTGATTGAAACACTACGGAAGTTGTGGGTGACACGGGCCATCACTGTTCCATGAAGCACCAGCATGAGGTAAAGATCACAGGATAATGAAGCTCAAACAGCGCCTTGCTTTCATGGACCAAGGACACCAAATGTGTCAAAGTACGGGCAAGTACAGGTCATGCTGTACTTGCCCGCGAAATAGATTGTTAATTACCATTCAACTTGTATAATATTAGTGTTTTGTTTGTGTTTTTTTTGAGTAAAAACAGCACTATAACATGAACGTAGCCTAGCTTACAAACTAGCAAATAGTAGGGGAAACTCTTTCATTGCAACAGCCCCAACATTTTGATTGTCTTTTGACATGCTCCACAGAAATTATGGACGGAGACAAAAGTGTTCCCAAACAGACATTTAAATTGCAGCCAAAATGGTTGCGATTGCGAGCTCTGGCTTGAGAAAACATATGGCTTTTGTAACCTGTTGATGTTGTGAGCTAGATTAGCTAGCCAGGTTTCAGTGTCCACAATAACAATGTGCACCTGCCCGGTTGGCCAACCAGGGGCTAGTGTCAACCTCTGTGTACAGTATGCATGGACATAGCCTGCTCTAATTAACATCACCCCATGCATATTGTTTGGTAGTGGGGGGTCATTAGTGGGAGTGGACTGGTGCAAGTATAAAACTCAAATGAGGACAATGCTTACATCAGTTAAAAGAGCGGCCCAGGTGCACAAATAAAGTATAGGCTATAATGCCTGACATTGGGCACTGCATGAGGCACAGGGGCGGATCTAGGCACAGGCATGAGGGGGCAATGCCCCCCTAAATGCCCAGTGCCCCACCAAACATGATGGCATGCAAAACAACCCAAGATATGTCAGTGCTTATATTTAAAGGTAGGGGAAGTGATTTCACTTTTGTCAGATATCACCCACAATTTTTTTTTCTGTTAAAATGCTCTATTATAAGGTGTGGAAACCATATATGGAGTTTCCCCCTCCCCCACGTTAGCAGAGAAGCTAATAAAAGTTCCCCAGGTGGTGGCGAATTCTCCTCCAATCAGGATCGAGCAGCATGTTCACATAGTGTAGCTACTGTTGGACGCCCCTAGTGCAATAGGCTGGTACTACACCATGAATTTCAAATCACTTACCCTACCTTTAAAAGTATTTGAAACATGACTGAAAATGGTATGGGTGCGGCTTCACCATTTTCTTCCTGCAGTAGTGTCAAGGAAGCTGACGTAGAACAAGCCTAAACCTTATGGTTTAAGCCCTATTTCTGCTGTAATTATAATTCATTCCTACTCACAGGATTACAAATTAAGTAGTGTATTTGTATGGCTCCGCAATGTTTGGTGTAAATTCCTGCTTAGCAGCTGAGCTTGGCAACTAAGCTACTGTAACATAGTGACCGCAGCATACTGTATGCTGCAGAAACGCCAAGCTGTTAATACTCCATTTAGTGAGGAATTAATTAACTTCAACTCGCCTGTCTGAAATAGTATTAGCCTAATGGTATTTTAAAAAGCAACAGAGCTAGTATTTGGTTTGCATTTGTGTTATTTTCTGTCTGTGTTATGCTGTAATGTCAAGTCACACTATAGTTGTTAGTCAGTGAGGAAGCTGTCATGGTCTGGCTCTTTGCCTGTCTAAACATGTGTCTCATTCTGTATCTCTCCCTCTGCTCATTTCTGTCTTTCCTCCAGTGTTGCCAACTGCCAAAATCCAAAGTGCACTAGTGGCACTTCCAAAATGCACTAGAATGCGCTAGATATATATATATAGATCAAAATTAATATTCACCTTATACAATACATTCTCTAGTTGTGTAGATTTGGTCTAATTCACATGATAAATATTTTAACTCTTGGTTTCATTTTTACGCTCTCAAAGACTTACATCTGGTTAACCAACTGTCACTCATTTAGTCTCATGGGGACCACTAGTAAAACCCACTGTCATAGGAAGAAAAATGGTGAAAAATGTCAACCAATCTCGCCCCTACTCACCAGCAAATAAGCACTAGATTTTCCACCAGGAGTTTTTCACTAATTTTGGCACCAGGGGGGTCTGGAAAAAAAAAGAAAAAATAAATATAGCGACAAATGTTCCAAGTTGGCAGCACTGCTTTCCTCCTCAGCCACTTCCACAGTCAGCCCTAGTTACACACCTGCCTCAAACTGCCTCATCAGATCAGCATGGCCACCACTGTGCACACCTGTCAACAGTTCCACAATCACTCTGCCACCTATAAATACTGGACTTATTACACACACACGCACAAACAAACAAATAACACTAGTCAACGTTTGGTGTGCTATTTCTGTGCGTTCTGTTTTATGCTTCACGGTTTTGGCATTTTTGTTTACTGAATTTGTTCCTCTGTTTAGTTATTTATTTTTATTTTGTGGACTTCCTGTTTTTCCTGCATTTAAGTGCTTTTGAAAAGTTTTGCCTTTTGGCATTCCTGTTTTGCTGCTTTCAGCCTCCACTACATTAAATTGTAAGCTTTACTGCTTTTGCAATAATAAATATTTTTGAAACTACCCAGTGAGCATTTTTCTAGTCCATTAAGATGTCTAGGGTTGTCTATAAATTGGGATAAAACTTTAGTTTTATCTTTTCAGTAGGATGTTTCAACATATATTTGTAGATGACAATGTTTCAACCTATATTTATAGACATCTAAAAACTAGTCTTGCTAATCAACGTCTAAACATTCTATATATAATGTTGAAACGTTATTTCAAAATCTAATCAAAGCTTAGACTGCTTAAAAAAAGTTAATTTTAGATTTTTTTTTTTGCTCAGGCAGCACTGGCTCTGCTCTTGGGTTTAGTTAGTCTGCTAACCATGACGGAAGAGTACTACATCCTGTACTGTGCTTAGTGAACGGTGCAGGCTGGACATAAGTGTCTTAACCATTGCTCTGTGTTTGACTGTCTTTTTGCAGTTCTGTGTTCGTGATATCCAGTCAAATTCTAACTTCAAACCATGCTGATATGGACATTTAACACTGGCAGTGTGGGAGCCAACCCCAGGGGCCCCAGAAAGGAAAGAGGTGCACCAGCATGTGGAGAGAGACTGCGACACGACAGCAGAGATAACAACTGCAGATCTCAAGATCCTGATGCTAGACACACAAGGGTGTCTCCACATTGGTGTTGACTACTAGACCACCCTCTCACATCGCATTACGTCATACTGCTGGAGTAGGACAAGTGCAACATGCTGGTAGGCCACTGTTTAACTCACTCTCAATATGTGTTCGCTCGGGTCCATTTGGTTCCATTTGTACACTCTCAGTGAAATCTTAAAAATGGGTGGAATTACGCTTTAATGCTATCCACGATTTTCTCTGCAAAGGTACTGGTGGCGACCAGAACCAAAGTACACACACTCACGCCTCCCTTCATGCAGTGATTTCGTGAATTGTTATCGCTTAGTCACTTACAAATGAATTATTGGTAGTTGCTGGTTGATGTGTTTTGGGCTTGTTTCTCAAGTGTACCGTAGTTGCTTGTTTGAACTTGATTCCTAAGGTTGTGTTTTCCCACTGTCCTACATTTCTTCACGTCAAGGAACCCCAGATAAACATGTAATTGTCCACAGACAACCTTCAGAAAAAGACAGATGTAGATGGGGTTATTTTCATGCGTGTTGGTCTTCATAGACTTGTGCTCTGTGCCCCCCTGGCGCCTTCTAAAATCGCCAATGAATATGAATAGTGCTTTAAACTTGCATTGACCACAGCATGTACCCAAGCTGAGCTTGTGAGGAAGAGGAAAGGCAAGTTATTTATTTGTAGCTTTACTGTCCTCTGTTTTGATCTTTCGATTTATGATAAAAGGACATGCACAGTACTGTTGAAACCATGTTGAGAGAGAGAGAGAGAGAGAAAATATTTGTCATTTTTGCAAACCTAAGACTGATCAACAAGTGTTCTTTGCTTGATGCGTCTGTTTTGTGGTAACCAGACCATATCGTTCTAGGAGATGGATCAATTATTCTGCTTGTTTATACGCCTCCAGGACTACTTTGTACTTTCTGCTTTAATTGTGTTTCACTTCGTACAGAACAGATGGGCTAATATAGAACTCTTTTACAAATAAACATACTAAAAACATATTCAAAGAAATCGAATTATGGAAGAATGGCGAAATAGAAAAGAACAGCAAGAATATGAAGGCACAGTTTCCACAACCAGTAATGCAGCAGCACCCCCCATAATGTATAAGTGAATAAACAAAAGGGAGCATGTATACTGTTAAATACTCAAAGATATTCTCTAGTGCAGTGGTTTTCAACCTTTTTGATAGCAGGGCCCACTTCAGAATTTGAGCCGTGGACCACCATTTGTTGACATTTTAGCCCCACAGACCCCAAAAGGAGCATTTCATCTAGTTGTGTAGACTTGGACTAAGTCAGATGATGAATATTTCATTTTTACGCTCTCAAAGAGTTACATCTGGTTAACCAACTGTTCATCATTTAGCCTGACCACTGGTTGAAAACCCCTGCTCTAGTGTATTGAAACTATACACATATAGGGCTCCATTTTCGTTACATGCTAAACCCCTTATCCCAAACCCCTTATTTCTTTTTACTATTTTGGAAAACCTTTTGGAATAGTTCAACATGCCAATCTACTGACACATTGTGGGCTTGTAGACTGGCCATTTTAACTATTGAAAAATGTTTTTTTTATATAGTTTAAAAAGGCAAAGAAGTTAAGGGATAAGGGGTTTAGCGGTGACAAAAATCTAGGCCATAGTATACAAGGTAAATGACCTGACTGTAGATAACATCATGTGCGTACAATAAAAAAAAAAAACATTTTTTTCTACCTGGTTATTGATCCTAAAAGATCATTTCTCTAGAGCAGCCACAGTTCCAAGCTGTGTTGGAGGCGAATCCTCAGACTTCCAGTCTTTAACAAAGATATTCCTGAACAGCATGTACTGTAAGTGCCGTATTAAAGAATCCAGTCTGCTAGAGGTGCGGGGAGATGTTTTAACAGTGATGGATCGCTCCAGAATAACAAAACCAGGCGTCTAAGGAACATCTTGTCCTGTCATTTGCCTTAATATTCTCATGAGTAGTACACCATACATAGTGCATGGGGCATTCCCACAATACATGAATATGTTCACCGCAGCCCTCCCATCTCTAAGTATTATTTACATGTAATTGACTGCTGACTATTTTTTTTGGTCAGAGACGGCAGTGGAATTGAATCGGTATCTATCTGTAGGCCTATATCGTTGTTAAAGGAATTATAGAGGCAATTTTTTATCCATTTTTTTAAATCCAAAAGCCTTTTCCCCTTTACCTTTCTTCTACTTTGATGCTGCAGCTGTTGACCTGCAGACAGACACTTGCTTCGTCCTGCAGATGGTCCAGAACCTTGTTGTCAGTGAAAAAAAACAAAACAAACATGAAAATAAAACCATTCGTCGGGCTCAGAGAAGATGGTGCTAATGTGAGAGGGGGAAGGGTGCGTTTTAGTGTTTTAGCCAATCACAGCACAGCAGTCTCCAGCAGTTCCATAATGAGCCAACAGAATGGAGGTGAGGTGGAGTTGAACAAATCTGTTAACAGTGTTTTTACACACCAAAGTTGCCTCTATACCAGGGCTGCCCAAAAGGTAGATCGTGATCTACCAGTAGATCACACAGGCCATGCAGGTAGATCACATGACAGTCCCCTAAAATGTATAGATCTGAACTCGTGAGACAGTTATGTCTCCCAATTGTGGACAAAAACGTGAAAGTTCTTAGCTTTGGGTGCAAGAGACTAAATTCAACATCACAAACTGTCAAGTCAAACCCCAAATACTGTTTTCAAACGTCGGTATTAGCATATACAAGGAAACCTTCCAATTCTCCCCCCTCCATTTTTCATTATAAGTGCATTATTCTTAAACATTATTATAGCAAGTAACACCTTCACCACTATTTCAAAGTCAAACTTTCTTGGGGGCCTTGAAATTGTTTTTTTTTTTTTTTTTTTTTGATGTGTAGATCATGTTGAGCTGGTCATTTGAAAGTAGCTCTCAAGTCAAAAAAGTGTGGGCACACCTGCTCTATTACCTTTTAATATTAAAGCACACTGTCGCTTCTACTCCATCTTCTCTTGCTTCTTGGACCCTCTCAAACCTCACCCCCCCCCCCTCCCCCCACCACCAGACCAGCCCCCAACTGTCAAGCCCCCCCCCCCCCCCCCCCCCCCCGCCCCACCACCACCACCATCTTCAGCCCACTACGTGTTGACAAGCCCCCCGCCAGGGCCCTACTGTATCACCAGGCTTACTTTGGCACACGGTCACAACCACACGATTGAGAATAGGGGTCTGCGTGCTTCTCCCAAGTGTATTATAATGTGGGGTTAATGGGTGGGTGGGGGGGGGGGGGGGGGGGGGGGGGGGGTGTGTGGGGGGTCCGTTTTTAGGATTTAGGGGCTGCAGCTGGAGTCAATGAAGGTGCAAGAAAAACAAAACAGAACCCATTTTATTTACAGTATTGCGTTCATTCTTTTTTTTTTTTTTTTTTTTTTTGATTGCTTCTGGTTTGTGATGTCATGCTTGTGCTCAGAGGCAGCAGTACAGTACGTGCGAGTGTTTCCCAGGCTTGGCATGGCGCAGCGTGGCTGTTGGTCGGTTGGCCGGTTTTTGAGTAATGACAAGGGAACCCCTACGGTTTGGGGTTTTACCATGTCCCGACACGTGATTGAGGAGGCTCAAGCCTGTAATTTAATGTAATGTAATGAGCTGACTGATGAGTAAAAACCTCAGCAGTGTGAATTATGGCATCATAAGTACTCTCTCTCTCTCTCTTACACACACACACACACACACACACACATACACACACACACACGTACGCACGCACGCACATTAAACACTTAAAGGGGAACTCCACCCATTTTCAACATTTTAATGTCATTAATATACCTTAGATACCTTAGATTAATATACCTTAGAGATGTTGTGTGGACATGATAAAAAGTTCCCCCAATTCTGTATTTCCTAAAAATGGAGGTCTGGAAAAAAAAATCACATACATGGTGAAATACATCTGATGACATCATCAAGATGTATTTCACCATGTTAATGATTTTTCTTTCAGACCCCTTTTTCCTGCAGAGAAAATGAAAATGGCCCTATTTCATGCTTTGTAATAGCATGGCAATGCATGCCAGTATAGCTGATCTTACAAACGCACTATACTGTACTTTAGCTAGTTTATTTTGAAAATATTAATGTGTGTACACACACGCACACACGCACACACACACACACACACACACGCACACACACACACACACACACACACACACACACGCACACACGCACACACGCACACATACAATACATTTTACATTGCATCAACTGACAGAATCCATGGTGGTAAAAAAGAGAAAAAAACAAAAACAATTAAAAACGCAAATTGGACAAGCCAATAAAGTACATTGGAAATCTGCAATTTTTCGTATTTCATAATATATCCACTATATCATATTTATTTAATGAAGGCAATAATGGTTATATGATCAGTAAAGCTATCGACCAGGCTTTGCTATTAGGCTACTAGTGTTGCTAAACAGTTGAGAAATAACCCAGGGGAGACAGCAAAATACATTTACGACTGCGACAGCCGTTTTGACTGTTTTGCATAAACTGTTGCACCCGTTTTGCATAACGGTTTTCTCTACTAAACCTAACCCCAGGGGCGGATATAACATGTCGCATTTGGGGGGGTGAAAGAGAACATGTTGGAGGGGCAAGAGAAAATGGTATGGGGGCGGTTTCGCACCCATACCATTTTCAGTTACACGACTTTTATTGTCAAGTAAAGCATCAATAATAACATCAGTTGTTGTTGAAGTTGCAACAGACAGCATGTATAAAGCTAAAGGTCTGACTCAGAGTTTTCTGTTTTCAATGAAGAAATGCTGTTGGTTTAGTGGTGACACAACTGTAGTTAGTAGCAGTAGTAGTGTTTCAAATAATTTTAAATATAAGCACTTTAATTTGAAATATCTTGGGTTGTTTTGCATGGCTGTTTGGTTGTTGTTTGGTTGTTTTGGGGGGGCAGACTGGTATTTAGGGGGGCATTGCCCCCCCATACCCATGCCTAGATCCGCCCCTGCCTAACCCTAAACATAACCTCAATAAAACCTGAGCCTGAACCTAACCTCAAACTACTGTACTCAGATAGGCCAGTTTAGGTTATAAAGAGACCTTTATAACTATTGTCATGAGTATTTTGTGTGTGTGTGTCAGTTTTCCATAGACGTACATGTTTTATATTATGTCAAAGAACCACCAACATGACAATAGTGTGGGGACAATATTGTTTATTTTTGGACCACAGTTTTGAAATAAGACGTTTCTATGATAACCTACTGTTATTCTCTATACAGAAATTCTTTCTGTGACACAGGGGATGAACGACAGTTACGACACATGGCTCTTTATGCCTTCATTTGACGAAAAAAAAAATCTTATTCTCAATTGCAAGTTAAGGGGGAAATCTACACATTTTCAACATTTTACTATGTCATTAATTTACTTTAGAGATGTTGTGTGGAGATGATAAAAACGACCGCCCATTCTGTGTTTTCCAAGTTGTGTTTCACCATGTTAATGATTCTCCCTGTACAAATAGATTCTCCCTGTACAGATAGATTCTCCCTGTACAAATAGATTCTCCCTGTACAGATAGAACCAAATGGACCTGGCTAGGGTCCATTTGGTTCCATTTGTACGCTCTCAGGAAAATCTTGAAAATGGGTGGAATTCACCTTTAAGTAACAACAGAAGCCTGACATAAAGCAATTGGGAGAGATATAAAAGGTTGATAAAAAAAAAAACAATTACAACCTGCAGGTTAAAACATTGAAACCATGTAATCTAATAGAACAAAACAAATAGCCATGCCTGTCATATAGCCCTCCTGTATGCAGGAGCCAAAATATCTCCACTGGCTGGGGATGGATGCCAGTTTGGCTGTGATATGTGAGCTACTGGAGAAGTGGTTTCAAGTACAGTAAGTCTATGTGGTTAGAGTAATTTGGTGCCGGATTCGTACCAGCTATAGGATTGCCAGAGTTGAGAAGGTGAAAGCAAGGTGAAAATAGCTAGCGGAGTAGTTCTGTCTGTAGCTCAAAGCCCAATCCTTTTCGACCGACTGGTGGGCGATCGATGTTTGGGTTGGCATGCGTGCAGGACCATGAGTTTGAATTGGAAGAATGGAGGTGCATGGCTACAGATATATACTTACGGGAATAATGTGACTTAGGGGAATTTTGGATTTGAGTCATCGTCCGTGTAAATATTGTCCTCACAAAAACCTTCCTCAGCTAATTCCTTCCCTTTTAAATGCTTGTGTCAGCCTTCCACACAATACAGTGATTCGCAATGTGTTCATATAACTCCATTCAACTCTGACAGAGTAATGATCACCATATACAAATCCATTTAAGTCCATTCTTGCACTTAAACGAACACCAAGGGCCTTAGCGGAGTTGTGCACCAAAAATAACAGATCTACAAGTTCACAACGCACCATGGTGGTGTGATGCATTGTGATTGCGTAGATCGGCTATTTCCTGTGCACACGTACAGGCAACACAGTAGAAACCAGCCTGTGTGTGTCTGCATGCATATGGTGCCCATGAGTGCAAGTAACAACTCTTGTGTTGTGGAAACCAACCTAGTATTTTGAAGCTAGATTGGTGGGTTTAGAGGCCTGCAGGAGAGAACTGCTGCAAAAGAAAGAGCTACTGCCAATGCTGTACTCCCCACATGCACGCACACACATGCATACGTGCACACACAAACGCACGCACAGATGTAGGCACATTGGCCAGGGGCAGACAAGGTGGGGGGTTTCACTTTCATAACCTGCCAAAACGGCTTCATTTGCCATGAATGGAGCCCCATTCCTGTGTTTAACAGCTGTGTGCGTGTGTGTGTGTGTCTGGGTGCGTACGTACACACGTGCATGTGTCTACACAGTATATTATACTGTACTCTACGTCTGTTTCCTACATCTCTTTTTCTTTCGAGTCGTGCATTTTTGTTCATAGACATCTTTCCATTCTCATTACTTTTCTCTGACCTCGCCCTCTCTCTCTCTCTCTCTCTCTCTCTCTCTCTCTCTCTCTCTCTCTCTCAATTATCTCCTTTGGGACAGCCAGTGCCACGCAAGTGTGAACGTACGCATGTCTGTGAACACTCACACATGCGTGTCTGCAAGTCGGCGTGTACGGGTCACCAAATATTAGGCCCCCGACTCCCCCACCCCCACCCCACAAAAAAAAGAAACCCACAAAAAAATGTGGCGAGAAATCCATGTAGACCAAGATCATAAATATTCACCTTTTGAAGGCCTGTACTCTTTCTTCCCACCTCTCTCTCTCTCTTTTCTCTGAGTGAATCCAGCTGTCTCCTGAAGACACCCTTCTCTCTGGAACCGACAACATGCGTGACAATGACCACACCTCTCTGCACATCTGTCATCCTTCAATCTCTCTCCGTCTTTCCATTCAATTAAAAGGAAAAAGACAGGAAAGGAAAAACATATTTCTCTCTAGAAAGAACCACCTTCAACGACCAGAAACATCCAAAAGAAATATTTATGATAACTGCTCCAGTTTTATTGTATTTCTTTACAATGAAAAGTTCTAGATCCTGGGAATATTTTAATTGTGAAAGGGGAAAAGGGGAAAACTCATTATTGGTAATTAAGTTGCCTATAATGGGGTTTAAGCGGATAACCCCGTCTCAGTTTCATCCAATCCTTCAGTCTACAAATCCTGGGCTGGACTTTAAATGACGACCGCCGACAATCTTTCCGACACAGACAAACAATGTCGCCAATTGGAGGTGACCGTGTGGTTCACAAACCGGCTCCAATCTTCCTTTTGTTTGGCCTTTTTCACCGGAGCAACAAACGTTATTGGGCCAGTGAGTGATCGTAAAGGAGCGGGAATAGGAGGGGGGTAATTTAACACCAGTGTGGTCCCTGATAGGAGCATTGTGCGGCAGTGAGTCTGGCCCGTCCCTAATCCGCCCCTGAGCTTTGTGTTTGATTGCGTACTGTTGAAAATGGGGATGAATCTGCCTCTTCAAAGCCGGTAACATAAGAGGGTGTGTGTGTGTGTGTGTGTGTGTGTGTGTGTGTGTGTGTGTGTGTGTGTGTGTGTGTGTGTGTGTGTGTGTGTGTGTGTGTGTGTGTGTGCGCGTGTGCGTGCGTGCGCGTGTGTGCACACACCATTATATAGAGGTACGCCGGTGTGTCCGTTTTGGATGAGATCAGATTAAACTGAAACGGCGTCAGCCGTCATCGTAGAAACGAGCAGATGTTCCAACGGCGGACGGTCCTCGCAAATGCCAGCGTGTTTTTTTTTCTTATTGAGTTTTTTTTAGCCAAAATTCCAAAATAAACATCAAACATCATTCAATCCGATTCTCGGGCAGACGGACGTACCCATAAGCATACCCAAAAGTACCCAAAAGCATGCCCAAAAGTACCCAAAATTACCCCAAACTACCCAAAAGCATACCCAAAACTACCCAAAAGCATACCCAAAAGTATCCAAAAGCATACCCAAAACTACCCAAAACTACCAAAATCTACCCAAAAGCATACCCAAAAGTACCAAAAAGTACCCAAAAGCATACCCAAAAGTACCCTAAAGCATACCCCAAAGTACCCCAAACAACCCAAAAGCATACCCAAAAGTACCCAAAAGCATTGGTCTATGTGTATCATCTAAGCTGCCCTCAGGGCAACAATTTAGTATTAGTCTATGTATATAATTTAGGCTGCCCTCAAGCAGCAATTTAGTATTCGTCTATGCATATAATTTAAGCTGAGATAATTTAAGCAAAAATACCCAAAATCATACCCAAAAGTAACCAAAAGCACATCCAAAAGTACCCAAAAGCAAACCCAAACAAAAGCGTACCCAAAAGCATACCAAAAAGTACCCAAAAGCATACCTGGCTCAGGCTGGAACGTTAATTCACCTGTTTTATCGACACAGAATATACTTGACGCGGTGTTGGAGCCATTGTATATTAATTCTATGGTTGGAGCAGCAGGACGCAGGCACGGGATTTACGCTACGTATGCGCGCGTGCATCCTGTCTGCCAGTGCTTAGTCACAAAAGATGACTGTGTGTGGATGATGTGCAATCTGTGAATTTTTGTAGTAGTTATTTTGAGGGGAAATCTAGAAAAAAAGGGCAAAGTGACCGACGCACACTCATGGCCCTAAACTGCAAATACTTTATTTAGGACATAGGGTACGAAAGCAAAAATAATTTCAGCACTTAAGGCTATCAGTGTCTGTGGCCACTTTCTTGTTCTTTCAAGATTTCCACACAAATTTAGGCTACTATACTGTCTACTGGCACCACTGCATTGACATTGAAAAAGCCCCCCCCCCCATCTGTCTTTGCAGGTAGGCTATCGGACAAAGGGCGCTACTGAGGCTAATGATTGTGACCGATAGTAAAACAGATGACCAATAGCAGGGATAGACAATAAGGGAAATTTGCCACTGGCCCTTCGGGCCAGTGGCTTTTAAGGATCACTGGCCCCACAACTGTAACCACTGGCCCAGGTAATCGATCCCCATAGTT
Source organism: Benthosema pterotum (assembly GCA_039105355.1). Taxonomy (NCBI): domain Eukaryota; kingdom Metazoa; phylum Chordata; class Actinopteri; order Myctophiformes; family Myctophidae; genus Benthosema; species Benthosema pterotum. The sequence goes on from CM076981.1 coordinate 34,993,253, forward strand.
TGCAAAAAAAAGACCACTTTCGATTCAATAGCACTTATTAATGCTGATCATTCAAGTAATAACAACACTCTTTCACGGGGGTCAAAACCGGCAGACCGCTCAGCAAGCTGACCCTACAATGCATAATGCTTAAAATAATTAAAGCAAGGGGTGAAAGAATGCCAGCATCCAACATAATATATAAATAATCATAACAAGTAGTTATACATTTCTACAGTCTTAAATGTATTTGATCAAACATAACATTTTAATATACATGAAGCATTAATTCTCTCTGCCCCTTCTTGGACAAAAAAGCAATACTTGTATTTTTTCACTGTTCAGGACAAATATACAGTATATCAAATAAATATCTATAAAATAGAGAGCATTAGATAGTGATCCAGGGCTAGTAAAGGCTAACAATGGGCTTATGCTGGCATACATGCACCATATTATAAACTGTACTTTTCTACTGCAGCTAATAAACAAATAACTGTGATACATTACAAGCAGTGGTTTCCAACTTTTTGATAACAGGGCCCACAAATCCAGCATTTGAGCCAAGGACCACCATTTGGTGACATTTTAGCCCCACAGATCCCAAAACTAAAGATTTCTTTTGTTTTTGTCCACAATTCCAGGCTGGACTTTTGCAAACAAAACAGGCAAACAGTAACAGCAAAAAGTGACAATTCATCTTCTACATTCTCTAATTGTGTAGGGTTAATTTAGATGAATATTTTAACTCTTGAGAGTGTAAACATGAAACCAAATGGACCCGTAAGGGTACATTTGGTTTCATATATTTTAAAACATTGTAATATATAGCCTCAATCATGTACAGTATATTCGTTCGATTGAGGTTTTGCCTTATAGAATACATGGTGATCAGTTTTTCAAATCAATCCAATGCACTGGGAAAGCCCCTAGCAATTATAGCCTACACGCAGCGCACCTGTGTCTCTAAGCTGCGCAGATACAAAGGACGACATATAGGCTATCTCTCTTCATATAGTTTGAAGTCATATAAAAACGTATACCTATACCCAATGGAATATAAAATATATAAAATATAAACTGTATTGACAAGTCGGGATTAAAGCAATCGCTTGAAAACAGAGTGAGAAAGGGACATTTGCAATCTCAAAACTTTTTTCGATCGGAGCGCGTGGTCAATGCGCTGTTGACGGACGCTTGGATTCAGTATGGTAAGTGCTTATACAATGCGCAGTGCAACACGTAGGCCTAGATACAGGACGTGTGAGAGAAAATGCAGTCTGAACAATCGTTGCACATAGGCTGTGTATGGCAGAATTAAACATATTTTGAGGTGGAGGACTGCTGTCGCATTGTGACATGCGAGATGCTGAGCTGAGGGCATGTTGCGCGTCAGGCAGAAATGAGGAGGTCTGCAAACACCATACGCTATAGTAATGATAGTATTAATAAGTGTTTTGTGAGCTATGCCGGTCTATGCCCGGTTGTGAGATGGGGGCGGGGGTTTTAAGAACATTTTAGAACGGGAACAAGTAGCTGCATCTCTTCTCTACAGTAGTGCGCTGTAGGTGAACGGGGGAGCGGGCTTACACGAGAGCCAGCCAAGTCAGCTGTATAGCTCTGCGTAGCCGCTGTTCCATGCAGACGGTGGTGCGCACACAACAGGCGACTTGGGTTTGAGATCACATAACGTAAATGCGGTTGTTTTTTGTGCTAATAAACGAAATATAAATGAAGTTGAAAAAAAAATCTCTCTCTATATATATATTGTGAAATAAAATTGTATTTATTATTAATTTATTTTTAAGAGGTATTTTTCTATACTGGCCCATCGGGCCAGTGAGTGGCACCATTTGGTGGTCCGAAGGGGTTTTGAAACCATCGGGGGCCAGCGGGCCAATTATATTGTCGAACCCTGAATAGTAAAAACGATTACCGTACCGATAGTTTACCAAAACGCCGGGTTTCGCAACTGATAACCAAGCGTGAGAGTGACCGAACACCTTTGCAGCAGATATTCTGGTTTGGAATAAAGACTGGTTACAGAAATGACAGGGTTAAGTGTCTTGCAGGTTCTGATTTCAGTTCTTGGGAGAAAGTCAAACAAACAAGAAAAAAGGGAGGAACTGATCTCCTAACACTGGAACACAAGGTGGATTGCATGAGAGTTCATCAATCCAATCCCTTTCCCCTTCTTGGTGGACTTGTTATAGAACAGGTGTGAGGGGTCAAAGTAATGACCCACTGTACATACATTAAAGGAATATTATGTGAAAAGGAAACGTAAAATAGGCATGGAAAAATTCTCAAGGTGCTGCATATGATGGCTCCCACGTTTTTAAAGGGAGAAATGTATTCTGAAGCAAGAGATGTGAGTGCATATTGTTCATTCAGTCTTTACAAGTGATGACAGTCAAAATGCAGGCTAATTCAATAAAACGTGCCATTTGAAGAACAACCATTCTGAATTGTATTAGAGTTGCGTCGGTTGTTTCAGCAGGCCAAACATCTGATCAAATTATTCCCGATTCTGTGTCGAATAATCGCTGCAGATAATCCAGTCATTTCATTTTGCAATGTTTGTGGGGCCCTGGCAAACATTTTGGCACTCAACGTGCATTTCCCAGACTGTGTGGGTTTGGGTTTTGCCCTCCGTGACAAATATTGTGAAAGCACAAGAAAAAAGAAAGGTATTACATTGCCATAGCATCTGTTCTCAATAGAGTTCAAGAGTGTTAACGCACAAATAACTTACATTCCGAAAAATGTTTTTAATACCTAATATCATTGTATATGTCCCTCAAGCTCATTTCGAATGGTTTGGGCATGAACCAACTCTGATATAACCAGTCTTGCCATTTCTTTCTGGGCTTTGAAAGCAGTGTAGCTGCAGTACCACAATGTCCTGAGGTGGTGGGGGCGCTAACCTGCAGATTATTTAATTTGAGTCATTATAATACTGATGCTAGATTGGATTTCCAACCAGCACAAACAAGCCCAAAGGCAGGTAAGCCAGTCCTTGAATCACAGGGAAAAAATAAACTAGTATTTTTAAGGTGCTGATTCAGAGCTGAGCCAGGCTAAGAGAATGTGATAACGCAGCACAAATCTTTCAGTATGTTCTTTCTGAGCGAATGTTTTGTAGAATCTCAGGCCGATGTCAGGACGAAACAAGAAACATCAGACAGCTGTAGGAACGTTTGTCTATTTACATCTTCATCACACCTTTATCACGCTTCATCGCGGCTATAATATTGCTTCACCACCTAGCTTCTTTCCCACTTATCTATCTAACACAGGCTTTAGGTGAGAGTGCCTCTCTGGGTGAAGCCGCACCCATACCATTTTCAGTTACATGACTTTTATTAGTCAAGTAAAGCATCAATAATAACATCAGTTGTTGTTGAAGTTGCAACAGACACGCAGCATGCATAAAGCTAAAGGTCTGACTCAGAGTTTTCTGTTTTCAATGATGAAATGCTGTTGGTTTAGTGGTGACACAGCTGTAGTTAGTTAGTAGCAGTAGTAGTGTTTCACATCATTTTAAATATAAGCAGTTTCATTTGAAATATCTCTGGTTGTTTTGCATGCCATTGTGTTTGGTGGGGCAGACTGTGCATTTGGGGGGGGGGGGGCATGCCCATGCCTAGATCCGCCCCGGCCCGCATAGGGCCGCATCTGTTGGCGTTTAGCACCAGCTTCCCCACCTCCTCACTGATCTCCGGTCCACATTAACCGGCCTAATTTGTCTGCCCAAAGCCTGACTCCTGATTGCTACCATGTGATGTCATGTGAAAGGTGAGGGATACCTAGTGAAGACCACAGTGGGAGGGGGTGTGGAACTCAAAGGGAACATCTGTCTGAAAAAAAAATAGAATTAACATGGCTCAGGGGTAGAGTCGCTGGATGGTAACCGGCGCGAGGTTGCCGGTTCAAACCCGGGCTCCACCAGAGTTAGTGTGGATGTGTCCCTGAGCAAGACGCTTAAGCCCTAATTGCTCCCGATGTGCTGGTTGGTAGCTTGCATGGTTTCTTCCGCAATGTTGGATGAATGGGATCCGCGATCTACTGTATGTAAAGCGTCTTGCCATTTACATAAACACCAGCCCTATATAATTGGCACATATTCATAATATGTGCCAAACATATACAGTATAACATTTATAAATAGGTGACCGTTAGGTGACAAAAACGCAATCTGTATGCTCACAAAGTCTAGTGTTGTGAAGCATTGTGAACTTTATTGCATCTCTATGTTTCTGACGAAGAGATTTGTTGTGGCGTGGACCCGTAGCGTCCTCACGAATCTTTCCTATGGAATCTTTGGATGAGGTGAATGAAATGAAAATGGCAAGGGGTCAGATCAACATAATGGAATGAATCCTGTACTGGCCATATATGGCGTGTATCTTGAGTGTACAGGATTTGATGAGGTCAGATCAATATGGAATGTCAAAACAGGTCAGCTCCATATATAGAGATCTGCGGGTGGCAGCGGGAGCAAGTTTCTTGAGTGACAGACAGGGAAATGCGGGAAATGCACGTTACTGCATGGGTATCAGAAAAGTATCGAAATCAATGCTTGTTTGTCATTATCGGGTCATATTGGTATTGGAAAATATGCCAGTCCAACTGCAGGTCTGACACAGGGGTAAGGGGTTGACACTATGGTAGTTAAATGAAATGTTAGGCCATGTGGAGTTTGTTTTAGAGTTGCACTATTGCACATTTCAGTAAGGAAGTCTGCTATTCCCAGTTGGTGGAGTTCATACAAGATATTTTTTCTTTTATATTATTGTATATATTCTTCTCTGGTATCTGTATTTGGTATTCGTATCGGCTAACACAGAAATCGTGGTATCGGGATCGGAACGGAAATGAAAAAAGTGGCAACAACGGGACATCCATAACTAAAAGCATACGACTCTGCTGTGCAGCTTGAGGAGAGAGATGTCATTCAGAACTCCCCTAAATGAAAAGTGAGCCGTACAACAGGCATTACAACGTGAACTTCGTTTTTAGGGTCGACTTTCTCTTTAAGAGGGCGTCCGGGGGACAGCGAAGTGAAGGAGACATACTGTAACAGTGTTGTGTGTCACAAAGGGAGCGGATGTCAGTGACAGCAAGCATGACAAAACCAGGGAAATAGAAAGGAGGATGTGGGGAGGATAGAGAGGGAGGGAGGGAGGGAGGGAGGGAGGGTTGTGTATGAAAATATAGGAGGAACATCATAAAAGGGAAATGCGGCCGATGAGGTTTTGGTGGTCTTGTTGAAGCTCTGGATTCTCCCAGTCCTCCAGAGATAGAGCTGAGACAGTGATAAGTCCAGACCGAGATGTCATCTGGACCATCTGTGGGCCAGCGCGACCACACAGTGTTGGAGGAGGAGGGGGGATCTCTACTTCATTTCCTTAGAAATTCCCAGCTGCCCTTTCTATCTCTCTCTCTCTCTCGCTCTCTCTCTCTCTCTCTGCATACGAGAAGCTTTTTCGTGCAAGACAGAATACTAGCTTTTTTCTCCCGGTGATGGTCGGAAAACAGAGGCAGGAAGGATGAAATCCAATACCGACCAACCGCCAGGTCATGACCAAGTTGCGACTAATTGCTTACTAGTTGCGACCAAGTTGCAACCTACCTTCTGGTTGTAACTAGTTGCAAGTTGCAACCCAGTCGCGACTAGTTGCAACCCAGTCACAACTATTTGCGACCAGGTTATAGCAAGAGTTTTCTTAGGGTTAGGTTTGTGGTGTTTTGTGTCTTATTATGTCTGAGATTTAACTAATCTTACTTATCTTTCATAGTGGTTCAAACCCTGTGGAAATGTTGTATTGAGTTTTAAAATCCATTGTTTTTCTGCAAACTTCCTCTCCCCCTCTGTCCACACCTTCAGGCGTCTAAGAAATTGGTTAAAATAGTCTATAATGGATGTTTTTTAGCCATCTAAGCCATCTAAAGATTAGACGTTGAAGCAACGTTGTTTCAACGTATATTTATAGACATCTAAAAATGTCTAGAAAATAGCCTGGCTAATCAAAGTCTACATATAAACTACCTATATATAGCCGTTGAAACAACATCTATAAATATGCGTTGCACCAAGTTGTTTCGACGTCTAATCCAAGCCTAGACCACTAAAAACTAAAATAGTGTAAAATGTATGCCATTTTTAGACTGATTTTTAAACTGCTGCTTCGCGCCACAGGCGATGAAGCCGCACCCATACCATTTTCAGTTACAGGACTTTTATTAGTCAAGTAAAGCATCAATAATAACATCAGTTGTTGTTGAAGTTGCAACATACACACAGCATGCATAAAGCTAAAGGTCTGACTCGGAGAGTTTTCTGTTTTCAATGATGAAATGCTGTTGGTTTAGTGGTGACACAGCTGTCGTTAGTTAGTAGCAGTAGTAGTGTTTCAAATCATTTTAAATAGAAGCACTTTAATTTGAAATATCTTGAGTTGTTTTGCATGGCATCGTGTTTGGTGGGGCAGACTGGGCATTTAGGGGGGCATTGCCCCCCACATGCCCATGCCTAGATCCGCCCCTGCGTTGGTCGCTATGGGATCTTGCTGTCTCTGGACAGAGGTGGTCCACGGCCATGGAGGTACACGTGGGCCCTCAGGGCCCTCAACCTCCTTGTCATGTAAGACCTGTCCGTGGTGTGTAATAAAACAACAAGGCCCACTGCAGTGGAACAGTATCCGCCCACCACCCCCATCCACAATCTCTCCCATCTCCAACTCCCAGCGGACGCTGCCTTTAGGCTAAAAGATCTTGCATAGCATCAGCTCTCTGTTTTTCCCCGGGTTCGAGCCCCTTGTGCCGGAGTCGAATTAAGTCGCACCCCACCTGCTGACACTGAGGTCAGCCTCTCCTCTCTCGCTAACGTTTTCTAGCATGGGAAACGATTCTGGGGCCGCGTACGATCGGCAATCAGTTTCTATACCTGCGCCTTATGCCACCGGTAACAGAAACCAATAGGAAATGTAAAGCCGACCTAAGGGTCAATGTCCACAGGCATATGGAAGCTTCCTTACACCCCCCTCCACACACACACACACACACACACACACACACACACACACACACACACACACACACACACACACACACACACACACACACACACACACACACACACACACACACACACACACACACACACACAATTGTGGTTTTCCACAGGGTCACAGAGAGGACCACCGTGATGATCATTCATTCCAGCAGCAACTGATCTGCAAACTGATCTCAAACATTTTCACATCAGTAATCCCCACAGTGAGATGTATTTGGCTGCGGACTTGAAAAAGTTTCTGTGCCCCTCAACGAAAATAGACCAAACAAAAAAAAAAGGTCTCTCTCTCGATCATTTGGCCGGGGCCTCCCGAAACCGTCCTTGAACCCCCAGGGGTCTCCAGAACCTAGGGTGACCGGATGTCCCTCTTTGCGTGGGACAGTATACCTCATTTCAATGGCTTTTAGGTGTCACAAATTGACACTCTGATCCCACATTGTGACTGACAGGCATCAGTGTTCAAATGACCTATCATGTCCCTTTCTGTTGTCTCTTTTCCTGTGTGTCGCACTGCGACACCTTCTGAGCTGGATCAACTGCTTTTTTTTGCTATATTTGAATTGAAATCCAGAATTCTTTTGTTGAATACCACATCAAGATGTGTATAATTTGCTAACTCCCATTTCGTCACTAACATTTCCCCCTTAGTCAGTGTTGTAGTGGGACTTTTAGAAATGGGGGGACGCCTCTTAAAGGGGAATTCCACCCATTTTCTTTTTTTTCTGAGATTGTACAAATGTGAACCAAATGGTGGACCCTAGCGGGTCCATTTGGTTCCATTTGTACACTCTCAGAAAAAAGGAAACTCATTAACTGTTTTACCATGTCCACACAACATCTCTAAGGTATGTTAATGACATAGTAAAATATTGAAAATGAGTGGAATTCCCCTTTAAGACACATGCATGCACACTTGCATTTGCATGCGCATTTGCGTGCACCTGCGTAACACACACAGACACGCTATTAAAACAAGTATAGCATATTGAGAAAGATTGTTTACAATGCTTAATTGTGTCCATGAAAGTAAATGACAAGACAAATAACATAGGCTATACTTTTGCCCCAAAATATTATAGAAGTGAGAAGTGGGGGGACTTGCCCTGCCCTGACTTGTCCCACAAATGCAGTACTTCATGTCCCTCAAATAAACAGTTTGGGTCCGGTCACCCCACTGGAACCCCTGCTTTGAAAACCAGGCGGTGCATGGCATGACTGCTCTATAACCCAGCTGGGTTGTTGTAGCTGACTGCAGGCGTGACCTGGCGCGAGGACCCCCCCTCTCCCTCCCTCCCTCCCCACCATGTCCTCTGCAAAGCAGCGCTCTGCCAGGAGCAGTCACACACACCCGCCCGAGACCCATCACAGCTAATGATGGCCGCCGGACCATTACTCTTCCACTCCGCCAAGATCCGACATGGGATATTTGCACTTAAACATGTTGATGTAATGTGAAAAACAGCTACAATGTAGGTAGCTGGGGGTGTTTGCTTTTTCGTTTGTCCCCGATCGGTCTGTTCATGGCCTGTCTTTCAAAACCTCCGAGCTTGACAGCGGGCTGGGTGTAACATTTCCCAACGGTGGGGCATGCAGGCGAAAATGGTATGGGTGCGGCTTCATCGCCTGTGGCGCAAAGCGATAAAGTCGCACCCATACCATTTTCAATTAAAGACTTATATTAGGCGATCAATAATAACACCACTTGTTGTTGCAACAGACACGCAGCATGCATGAAGCTAAAGGTCTGACTCAGAGTTTTCCGTTTTGAATGATGGAATGATGTTGGTTTAGTGGTGCGACAATCATAGTCAATAGTGTTTCAAATCGTTTTTAATTATAAGCACTTTAATGTGAAATATGGGTTGTTTTGCATGCTATCATATTGGGTGGGGCAGTCAGGGCATTTAGGGGGGCATTGCCCCCCCATGCCCATGCCTAGAATAGATCGGGCCCTGCTTGACAGTCTGTGTGGAAGAATTGGGTAACACAACAACAGCAACCCGCTCTCGACAGTAGCATGGATGTGGAAGCACGGTAGCACCAGTCAGCACCTCGGTAGTAGCGGTGGCTTGTGTTCAACACCAAACATATAAACGGAATAATAAATCCAAATAATCAACGGCGGTTTTGGAGAGAGGACATGTTGAAGCGGCGTGCTTCCTAGAAGGGAGCAGGGTGGGGGCGAAGCGAAGGCCCCCACCATCGCCAGAGGAACCCAGGGGCGGATATAACATGTCCCATTTGGGGGGGCAAGATAACATGTATAACATGTCGGAGGGGCAAGAGAAAATGCTATGCATACCATTTTCGGTTGAAGTTGCAACAGACACACAGCATGCATAAAGCTAAAGGTCTGACTCAGAGTTTTCTGTTTTCAATGATGAAATGCTGTTGGTTTAGTGGTGCCGAAATTGTAGTTAGTAGCAGTAGTAGTGTTTCAAATCATTTTAAATATAAGCACTTTAATTTTTAAATATCTTGCGTTGTTTTGCATTTCATCGTGTTTGGGGGGGGGTATCTAGGGGGGCATTGCCCCCCATGCCCATGCCTAGATCCGCCCCTGGATAGAAGCTCTGGACAACCAGGGCCTTGTGTCTGCCAGGGAAAGCAATGTGGACCCGGGTGCTGGAGGTTCAACAACACCGGCACCTGTGAAAATATGGGCAGCGCACCACGTATCAAACCAAATAAATTCGCCCTGGCGCGGAGCGAGGGCACGCTCCGATGACAGATGCCACTCGGCGGCGGAGCCCCGGGCCAATAAACCGAGAGGATACGCAGCTCAGCTGCAGTATTATGGCGGGATGGTCAAGCTGCAGTCTATACACAATAAAACCTGGAGTGTTCATTTTCACTTCGGTTTTAAGGGAGGGGGCTGGGGTACATGGGGGTCGAGTTGACGGACCCGCACCACTTTCTCTGTATTATGTTTGGAGTTCACAGCTTGGAGAGGCTTCATTTGTGGAAATTGTGTGTGTGTGTGTGTCTGTAGCCTATTCAGGCACCGAGTGGCACAATGTGAGCTTGTAAGTCTGTGAAAATGATGCGCAAATCTTTGAATATATTCTTCCGGACTAAACACTTTTAACTCCAAATACACATAATTCTGTGGGTCCTTCATATTTTGAGCAGAACAGACACGGATTTAAAAACAAAAACAAAACAAAACTAGAATTTAGAAATCTAGTGTAAGAAACTAGAATATAGTGTCAGAAAATGGGTCGAGTTAACAAATTAATTCCATTTACAAAGTGTTGTCAACGAATGAATGTCGTCTTGACCTCTGGCGAGCAACACATTTATCCTCTCCACACGCTATGCAACGTTTTTACTCAAGCGGTGACAACATTAGCAACAGCTAAAACCCTCTAATATAATCACAGGATGAATGCTAGCAGTGTTTTTCGCGGCTACCATCACTCATCCGTAATGAAGGCAAATTCCTGTGAGTGGCTGTCACACTGGTGTGTCCAGTGGCATTAGCGGAGCCTTGGAGGCCTGACGGCGGCACAGTAAACCTGGAGGAAACCACACTTCCTCTGCTCTCCTCTCTTCTCCAGGACTGCTGGAGCTACGGCCGTGGCTCAGGGGCGGATATAACATGTCCCAATTAAGGGAGGGGGGGGGGGGGGGCAAGAGAAAATGGTATGGGTGTGGCTTCATCGCCCGTGGCGCGAAGCGGCACAGGACTTTTATTAGGCAAGTAAAGTATCAATAATAACATCAGTTGTTGTTGAAGTTGCAACAGACACGCAGCATGCATAAAGCTAAAGGTCTGACTCAGAGAGTTTTCTGTTTTCAATGATTAGATGAAATGCTGTTGGTTTAATGGTGACATAGCTGTAGTTAGTTAGTAGCAGTAGTAGTGTTTCACATCATTTTAAATATAAGCACTTCAATTCGAAATATCTTGTGTTGTTTTGCCATCGTTTTCGGTGGGGCAGACTGGGCATTTAGGGGGGCATTGCCTCCCCCATGCCCATGCCTAGATCCACCCCTGGCCGTTGCTGCAGCCAAGCTATACGGCCGGGCAGCCAGGGCACCAACATACAGCCACCGATGGCTGCAGGTGGTACATCCAGGGCACAGAGGAAGGAAGGACCTGGTGTTTACCTTGGCGGCGGCTTGCTCTCTCAGCGGCGCCACAGGGGACACACGCCGCTGCCCCCCTCACCAGGCGACATGGCCAGCTGTTTAAAAAGCGGGACCGCGCCAGACGGGTGTACCCAGATTGACACAAGATCCATCCTGGCACGGCCTCTGCCAGTTTCCCCCTCTCTCTCTCTCTCTCTCTCTCTCTCTCTCTCTCTCTCTCTCTCTCTCTCTCTCTCTCTCCCATCCAGGGGCGGATCTAGGCATGGGCATGGGGGGGCAATGCCCCCCTAAATACCCAGTCTGCCCCCCCAAACACGATGCCATGCAAAACAACCCGAGATATTTCAAATTAAAGTGCTTATAATTAAAATGATTTGAAACACTACTACTGCTACTAACTAACTACAGTTTTGTCACCACTAAACCAACAGCATTTCATCATTGAAAACAGAAAACTCTCTGAGTCAGACCTTTAGCTTTATGCATGCTGCGTGTCTCTTCAACAACAACTGATTATTGCTGCTTTACTTGACTAATAAAAGTCCTGTAACCGAAAATGGTATGGGTGCGGCTTCATCGCCGATCGGCGATTTTCTCTTGCCCCTCCAACATGTTCTCTTGCCCCCCCCCCCCCCCCAATGGGAAATGTTACATCCGCCCCTGCTCCCATCCGACGAGGCATAATGAGAGAGTGGCCTGGCCTGGCTGGGCTGCGTGGCTCCAGGTTGATGGGCTTTTTGGTGTGGCACAGAGTGGCGATAAATCATTACGCTTTTGAGCACTTGGAGTGAAGGGGGAGAAAAACAGGTACCTCATTGTGCTGCATGCATGGGAGGACATGCATGCATGTGCGACTGGTCAAACGATCAATACACCAGAGTCTGCCCTGCGTCTGCCAGTAACTTGTAACCAGGCTTTAAAAGCTTTTCCTATTTTTTTTTTTTTGTGGGACGGACGGTTGGGCCTGGTGCTTGGGAAGTTTTGACCGCAACTGCCTTACTTGCTGCACATACACACATTGTTTCCATCAGAAAATGTTCAGCTCAAACCTGTTTGCATTGCTTTTTTGGCGTTCGGAAGTGAAGCTCTAGTTGGGTAATTAAATGTGGTTTGCGGTTATCTTTTTTTTTCCTTCTTCTTCTTCTTTCTCTTTATTGCACTGTGTGGACATTTTGATGACTTTGTAGGACTTCTTTTGCCGAAAATCTATTTCAGCTTGGAGTGCTTCAGCAGCACAGCATACACTATAGTAGCGTATCAAGTACAGGGGTGGATGTAACATGTCCCATTTGGGGGGACAAGAGAACATGTTGGAGGGGCAAGAGAAAATGGTATGGGGCCACAGGCGATGAAACCGCACCCATACCATTTTCGGTTACAGGACTTTTATTAGTCAAGTAAAGCATCAATAATAACATTGTTGTTGTTGAAGTTGCAACAGACACGCAGCATGCATAAAGCTAAAGGTCTAACTCAGAGAGTTTTCTGTTTTCAATGATGAAATGCTGTTGGTTTAGTGGTGCCAAAATTGTAGTTAGTAGCAGTAGTAGTTTCAAATCATTTTAAATATAAGCCCTTTAATTTGAAATATCTTGGGTTGTTTTGCATGGGGGCAGATTGGGTATTTAGGGGGGCATTGACCCCCCCATGCCCATGCCTAGATCCGCCCCTGATCGAGTACTATAGTACTCGATACGCCCATCAGCCCCTTGCTGAACAAATGCCCAGCGGTTCGCACTGCAGCCATTTGTGAAAGTGGCAGATATTTGATTCCAAAAAGTTTGCTTTGAAGTTGTCACTAGGCAGACAAACGGCTTCATAATTCAGATGGTGAGAAAAGACAGAAATGATAAAAATGCAGGGTGGAAACCCCCCTTGGCTGCCACACAATGCAACGCTAATCATTTTCCTATCAGTAGGAGACTTGTCAGTATAAGGGTGCAATAGAGGGAACCGGGAGTGAATGTGCACCTGTCCATGCTGTGGCTGCATGAAAGGGCTCTGCAGGCACAACATTACACAGATGGCAAAGTTGAGGAATGAAGGGACGTTTTTGTGCTATTCCCCGTGACTGAGGTATGCAGATTTGAAGGCTTTTGGGGTTAGGGGGTGGTGACACCATCACACAATGTGCTTTTTTTTAGGATGTGGTTTGTGGTATATATACAGTCAACGCTGATTGTCTCTTTTGACTGATTATATGCAAAGTGCATCCTCGCCAAATAAACCTTAACGTATTTTTTTAGAGCACCTGTAACAGGGCCGGGTGTAGCATTTCCCAATTGGGGGGGGGCACGTGAGAATGGTATGGGTGCAGCCTCATCGCCTGTGTCACGAAACCCATACCATTTTTAGTTACAGGACTTAGGTGTTAGACAAGTAAGCATCAATAATATCAGTTGTTGTTGAAGTTGCAACAGACGCGCAGCATGCATAAAGCTAAAGGTCTGACTCAGAGAGTTTTCTGTTTTCACTGATGAAATGCTGTTGGTTTAGTGCTGCGACAATTGTAGTTAGTAGCATAGTGTTTCAAATTGTACTAATAAGCACTTTAATTTGAAATATCTTTGAAATTGGAGTTGTTTGCGTGCCATCACGTTTGGTGGGGCAGTCAGGGCATTTAGGGGCCTTTTAATGATAATATTGAGCCACAGTTGATTTGGCTTTACCTTCAGCCACAATACATTGGAGAAAAGGAAAGCTGTTGTTGAGGCATTTCTAGTCCGTTTTGGGGTTAATCCAGTTCAGGTGGCAGTCGAGGAACAAAGCCACCGTGTTTGCAGTGGCTCAATAGCAACTGACTATGACTGTGTGTGTAAAATATCAATGTTTCTAAACACTGGATGATCCGATCTGTGCGATCATCAGCACGACTGCTGTTTTAGGCCATCAGAGATAGTATGATAGTGCTGAAGTATTGGTAGTGGTGAAAAGGTTAAGTATTTAGCAGAGAATGAAATGCAATTAAAACCATTTAAACTTCATTAATCCCAGAAGGGAAAAGTCTTTTCTCATTTTAATTATAGGAAGTTGCTGGGGGGGAGGGGGGTATTTTATTAGTATTATGACTGACTATACGTCACCTCATATATTTCTTTTTTTCTGGAACCACTACATGCACTCAGCATGTGACCTTGCATATATCCAGGCGGCCTTGCGCTCCTTATGCCTGGCGCTTTGTAAAGTCAACATTGATATTCACGTATGCGGGCTCAGGTGTTTACACAGCCCACTGACACAAGCTGGCCATTTCTCAGAGATGAGGCAGCTTTAGAGATAATCAAAACCAGCGCCAGCACGAACGCAGCGACATGAAGAAGCACTTAACTTGGCCGTTGGTCTCAATCCCCGCCGCTGCGGTGCAAGACTCAATACAAATGACGGTTACCTTAGGGGGTCAAGCTCACAGGGTCTCCGGGACCCGGGCAGCGCGGCTGGGGGAGGGGGAGGGGGAGGGGGTGTGTGCCAGGGTGCCACGGAAAAGTTATGTTTATTGTTTCAAGCCTGAGGTGAGGAGAGGTGGAGGAGGAGGAGGTATAGAGAATAAGGGTTGGGGGGGGTGGGGGGGGTAGATCGGAGGGGGGGGGGTTGCCACACGGAAAGCACTCGTAATAGCAACCAGGTGAGAGAGGCTTCGTAAGCCCCCAAGAATGTGATAGATTCCCCCAAAACTCCCTTTAATTATGAAAATAAAAACTAGGAGTTGAGATGGAGGAAATAGAAGAGAGAGAGAGAGAGAGAGAGAGAGAGAGAGAGAGAGAGAGAGAGAGAGAGAGAGAGAGAGAGAGAGAGAGAGAGAGAGAGAGAGAGAGAGAGAGAGAGAGAGAGAGAGAAAGACGCGGGGCCACGGCATGAGCAGTGTTGCCAACTTGGCACATTTGTCGCTATATTTAGCTCTTTTCCAGACCTCCCTAGCGCCAAAATTAGTGAAGAACTCCTGGCGGAAAATCTAGTGATTCTTTGCTGGTGAGTTGGAGCCAAATTGGTTGACAGGCGCCAGAGATAAAACCCTCGTTTTTCACCATTTTTCCTCCTATGATACAGTCTGTAACTCTTGGGAGCGTAAAATGAAACCAAATGAACCCTTACGGGTCCATTTGGTTTCATTTTACGCTCTCAAGAGTTAAATTATATTCCAAACATCTGAGTTACCTCATTTTCAAGAATCTACACATTTAGAAAATGGTAGAAGAATAGCTATTTTGACCAACATTTTGCCAGTTATTTCTCCGAAATTAGTCCGAGAGACTAAACTCAACATCAAATGGTGGTCCACCGTGGCTAAAATGCAGAATAAATAGTGGGCCCTGGTATGAAATGGTTGAAAACCACTGCTCTAGCGCATTCTAGGGCATTTTGGAAGTGCCATTAGTGCATTTTGGATTTTGGCATGTGGCAACACTGGGCATGAGGGAGAATCAAAACGAGAGATTGACAGAAGACCAGAGAGAGAGAGAGAGAGAGAGAGAGAGAGAGAGAGAGAGAGAGAGAGAGAGAGAGAGAGAGAGAGAGAGAGAGAGAGAGAGAGAGATAGACAGAAGACCAGAGAGAGAGAGAGAGAATTTGTTTATTCATTCCCAGTTTAAAAGGTCATTCCTGGGTTTGTCTTTGGGCATACTTCACCTCTGGAGAACGGCGTACTGCTGGTGATCATAGGGGAGAATTTTGCTATATCTGGTGCCAAAGTTGCTTTCAAAAGACAAAGATCTGTTCGTGGCCTCTGCCAGACACTCCATAGGTCTCTGGCATCACTTATCTGCATGTTCCATTCAAATCAGAACTCCTTTTGTTCCCCTATTACGTCTTTTTTAGGGGGGTAGCTAAAGTCAGTAAAAGATGCAGGGGATTCGATGGATGGGGTCAGGGGCGTTTTTGCCGTTAGGCAGACTAGGCATTTGCCTGGGGCGCCATGAGGGGAGGGGTATAGGGACACTGGGGCGACCACCAGACATGCTTTAAGGGATCCCAGGCTAATAAGCCTCATATGGATAAATACATTACACTTGCCCTCTATAACTAGAATTGAACATTTAAAACGCATAAAATATGTTCTTTAGTTTAAAAATAGTTCATATGTTTATCCCTTGGGGGGGCGCCATTATACTGTGCCTGCCATAGGTATGACGTCACAGGGGATTTTCCCTCCCCCAGGCAAGGCTTGCCTGAGGCTCTGAATTGCTTAGAAACGCTACTGGGAGGGGTCAATTAAAATCACCTGTTTAAAAAAAGAAGTCCCCATAGAGCTATCAGTTTGTGGTGTGAATGACACGGTATATCGCATTTCCTCTTAAGGTGAGTTGCAACAAGCTGAAGGCAGTTAGTAGGTGTTGAGCTATAACAATATGGCCAACACCGGCGCTACTAGAACCACTGTGTGGTTAGGACTTTTCAGCAGCGGTTAGCAACGACCTACTGAGGGGTTTGATGGACTCAAGTGCTTTGGAGTGAATTAGCAGTGTTGTCGTACCCGAGCAGTTTGTGCATTTTGGTGGAGGTTTAAAAAATAATTTGTGCTGTAGTTCTTTAAATATGTTCTTGTGGAGATATACTCCGACAGAGCTATGTTTGTTTAGCAGGGGGGTTTCAACAGGTGGTCCGGGGACCACCAGTGGTCCCTGAGAGGGTTCCAGGTGGTCCCCAGCTAAGTTGGTTAAGCAGATGTAACTCTTGAGAACGTAAAAATGAAACCAAATGGACCCTTGCGGGTCCATTTGGTTTCATTTTTACACTCTCAAGAGTTAAAATATTCATCATCTGAATTAGCCCATGTCTACACAACTAGAATATTAATGATCATTTTGATCTGTATGTTTGACTGTTTTGTTTCCCAAATCCAGCCTGGAATTGTGGACAAGAGCAAAAGAAATCTTTAGTTTTGGGGTCTGTGGGGCTTAAATGTCCTCAAACGGTGGTCCGTGGCTCAAAGGCTGAATAAATGGTGGGCCCTGGTATCAAAAAGGTTGAAAACCCCCGGTTTAGCTGAAAGAACAGAAGAGGGAAAAAAAGGAGTATTTGACATGCTGCACCGCAGGAAGCACTTTAGAACCAGCTGTAACTTTAACAGTCGACCTGGAAGTTGAGCGCTTGATATTTATTCTGTCTCTTTTGAGTGATCTCTAATTATTTTTCGCCTCCCGCCAGAGTGGCGATACCTCAAAAAGAATGTACACCCTTCCAGCCCTCGACCTCATCAGTGTCAATCGCTCCTTTTTTAGCTTGTTTTTTTTTTTCGCTCTCTCCCCCACCCATTATTTATGTGTGTTGGTAATGCCCTCAACACAAGAGATTAGCTGCATAATCATACGGCTGACTATTTTTACGTTTTCTTGGTGCAATGCATGCATTCTCCCATTTTTCTCATCCTCTTTAACTGCCACCACATGGTTTCAATTAAGGGGCCATCTGGATCACCCCATTGCCCCCCCCCTCCCCCAAACACACACACACACACACACACACACACACACACACACACACACACACACACACACACACACACACACACACACACACACACACACACACACACCAAGAAAAGATGGAAAGTTACATGTGCGCGTACATACAGTTCTAGACTACTATACCTGATAGGTAATCTCTCCCAGAAGGCGACAGCACTGTAGTTGATGGAGCCTATATGACCGATTCTTCATTTGGTTGAGTTAATTAATGTTGTTTGTATTGGAATCCGTGGATACAGTGTCAGGGAGTGAGGGTGTGTCCTCCAGAACTCTGGTGAGGCATACATACAGGAGGACTGAAGCTTGACAAGACAACTATGTCTTTTAGTTTTGTGTGTTGTCATGATATACACCTTTAGTCACAATGCTGTCTATTCTGTGCATCCTCGGAGCTAGCCTAACATTCTTTTGGTTGAGGCTCTCCAAACAAACTGATACCAACAGGTTCCTCCTTACCCCCACTGCCGTGGGTCGCTCTGACAGCAGACTGAACAGCAGGGTAAAGGAAAGCTCTAGCCCACATATGTCAAACTCGGGGGGGCCAAATCAGGCCCGTGAATGAATTATCTTTGGCCCGCGGGATGATATTGAATTAGTACTAGAACTGGCCCTCTGGTATATTGCACACACCATGATAAGAAATGAATGCAACTAATTGTTTTACTTCCTCAACTCAGTCTCAATTAGTTTCTCAATTAACTATGAGAGCAGCACTTGGTGAGGATCATAGAAGAAAAAAAATCCCTGAAAAATAGCAGGTGTTCACGTCTCATAGCGCGCCACAGAGTGGCGCGCTATGAGACGTGAACACCTGCTATTTTTCATTAAAACTTTCATCTTCAGTTTCATCTTTACAGTTCTCTTGCTGGTTGACAGGGACGTCATCGTAAACAGGTGTTGAAACACAGACCGGTATCTCCGGCCCTCGACTTGTACCAATTTTTATATTTTGGCCCACTCTGTATTTGGGTTTGACACCCCTGCTCTAGCCTCTGGCTCAGTGGTTAGTGCTGTCGCCTCACAGCTAGAAGGCCCTGGGTTCGATTCCCGCTAGGGGCACTGCTGTGGGTGCTGGTGGCGTGTCTCCTCCTCCGTGTCATCAGTGCCCATACCGGAGGCGGGGAACTAATTTGTATTCCTAGAATGACATACAGACCAGAGCCTTCTAGTGTGGGAGAGTTAGGATATTCTCGTTCACTCCAGCTTTAAGGACTTTAAACCCCTTGTTTTAAACCCTTGTTTTTTAATAATAGTACAACATAAACATTACAGAGACTGTAGTCGTGACTGAATGTGACTTAAAAACAGTTGTCGTTTTGCATACGTACCTAAAATAGCTCTCATTTGCGCCATTCTCATTGAAAACAATGTATTCCCAACTGCAGTTTGCACTCGGAGAGGCTCTGTATAGTCACATGCTCCGCTCTGGTTTCTGACCCCTCAATATCCTAACTCTCCCACTAGACGGCTCTGATACAGACACGCATAGTCGGTGTTGCTGCATCTACCCCTAGATTAGCCTGGCCTAACCTGAAATGATTCTGGCCTAGAGGGGACCGCAGGGGTTGACTCTAAGGTCTCCGAGGCACTTGCCCATCGGGCAAGTGCAAGTCAGGTTCTGCTTGCCCTCAGGTCATGGTCACTTGCCCCCCCAAAAATATATTGTAAATTTTCCATTTAGGTTTACTTCCTACTTGGGTGCTTTAAACCAGGGGTTTTCAGGGGTCCCCAGTTAAGTTGGTTAACCAGATGTAAAATTCATTATTTAGCCCAGGTCTACACAACTAGAGAAGATTAGAAGATTAGGTCATTTTGATGTGTATGTTAATTTGCCTGTTTTGTTTCCCAAATCCAGCCTGGAATTGTGGATAGCTAGAAAGCAGGGAAAGACACAGAGGTCATGCCCGATCGGGCAACCAGGTAGCAGTCTTCTCTTGCCCCACGATTTTTTTTTACTTGCCCCGGGCAAGCGGGCAAGTGTTAGTGTCAAGCCCTGGGACCGGCACAGCCACACCGGTGGATGACCCCGAAAGGTTGACTTCCACTTTGCCACCTTGGGTAACGACATAGTCCAGGCTTTCCGTTTTTTCGCGCAAAATGCAGACGAAAATGAAAGCCTGAGTGTCGGGGCTAAACCCTAGAGTGACTTGGAAGTATAACTCTAGAGCCACCATGGCAAAATGCTACGTGACTTTAGCTCTATAGCTATCTTCTTATTAGTCTAGGACCTGGCTAAGATTTGTATGCACTTCATTTAGGAGAGAATATCTCAACTGTTCTTGGCTAATATGGCCGCTGCGAACAACATGGGAACTGTGACTAAGCCTCTATCCGGGACGAAATACCCTGAAATGACCACACCCCTTTTAAAATGACCCCTAATTCAAACATGGCTCTAACTTACAAACCGTTGCAGCTACAGATTTTCTGAGGTGCTCAAAATGTTCAGAATACTCATGTTTGTGGTATCCGTGCCTGAGTCAGCAACACTCCATAGTCTTCATAGTGGCCAAATCAAATATGGCCGCCAGCCCGCCACCTGAAAAAGTGTTTTACAACCAGTGTACAGATACTCTCCTGACTTTGCAGGTTGGGGGTGCAGTACAAGTCCTCAACAACACCACAATAACATAAATGATACAGACCAATTATCAATTAACATTTTGCCCAGACTGGCCCACCAGAGAGGTAGCCCACCGGGTATATGCCTAGTACTTCCTGTAGACAGTCCAGCCCTGTTATGCTTCGTCCTTTTGATTCCTAGGACCTGGCTAAGATTTGTATGCACTTCATTTTAGGAGAGAATATCTCAACTGTTTTTGGCTAATACGACTGCTGCGAACCACACACACACACACACACACACACACACACACACACACACACACACACACAACACACACACACACACACACACACACACACACACACACACACACACACACACACACACAGTGTATATTTCTATGAGTCTCAAAAAGTTCGGATGACCTATTTTAATAACATACTGTAAGTGTAATGCTCTATGGCATTGTCCAACAGTTTTGGTATAGTTGTACTTGAAATGTACCAATTCCAAAGTTAAGTAAAGTTTTTCTCTAGAGATCTGCGTACATTACCTTATGTTCCAGAGATCGGATATTAGACATAATAATGTTGTGCACCACTAATAATAAGACAAACACACTTCGCCAAAGGATATCTGAGTTGATCTTTTCAGGCTTTACATGGCAGCTACTGCCTGCCTGTTGTTGTTTAGCGTACTGCCACACCCTCCTCCTCCTCCTGCTCCTCCTGCTCCTCCTCCTGCTCCTCCTGCTCCTCCTCCTGCTCCTCCTCCTGCTCATCCTCCTGCTCCTCCTCCTGCTCCTCCTCCTGCTCCTCCTCCTGCTCCTCCTCCTGCTCATCCTCCTGCTCCTCCTCCTGCTCCTCCTGCTCCTCCTGCTCCTCCTCCTGCTCCTCCTGCTCCTCCTGCTCCTCCTCCTGCTCCTCCTGCTCATCCTCCTGCTCCTCCTGCTCCTCCTCCTGCTCCTCCTGCTCCTCCTCCTGCTCCTCCTGCTCATCCTCCTGCTCCTCCTGCTCCTCCTCCTGCTCCTCCTCCTGCTCCTCCTGCTCCTCCTGCTCCTCCTGCTCATCATCCTGCTCATCCTCCTGCTCCTCCTCCTGCTCCTCCTGCTCATCCTGCTCATCCTCCTGCTCCTCCTGCTCCTCCTGCTCCTCCTCCTGCTACTCCTGCTCCTCCTGCTCATCCTCCTGCTCCTCCTGCTCCTCCTCCTGCTCCTCCTGCTCATCCTCCTGCTCCTCCTGCTCCTCTTCCTGCTCCTCCTCCTGCTCCTCCTCCTGCTCCTCCTCCTGCTCATCCTCCTGCTCCTCCTCCTGCTCCTCCTGCTCATCCTCCTGCTCCTCCTGCTCCTCCTGCTCCTCCTGCTCCTCCTCCTGCTCCTCCTGCTCATCCTCCTGCTCCTCCTGCTCCTCCTCCTGCTCCTCCTGCTCCTCCTCCTGCTCCTCCTCCTGCTCCTCCTCCTGCTCATCCTCCTGCTCCTCCTCCTGCTCCTCCTGCTCCTCCTGCTCCTCCTCCTGCTCCTCCTGCTCCTCCTGCTCCTCCTCCTGCTCCTCCTGCTCATCCTCCTGCTCCTCCTGCTCCTCCTCCTGCTCCTCCTGCTCCTCCTCCTGCTCCTCCTCCTGCTCCTCCTCCTGCTCATCCTCCTGCTCCTCCTCCTGCTCCTCCTGCTCCTCCTGCTCCTCCTCCTGCTCCTCCTGCTCCTCCTGCTCCTCCTCCTGCTCCTCCTGCTCATCCTCCTGCTCCTCCTGCTCCTCCTCCTGCTCCTCCTGCTCCTCCTCCTGCTCCTCCTGCTCATCCTCCTGCTCCTCCTGCTCCTCCTCCTGCTCCTCCTCCTGCTCCTCCTGCTCCTCCTGCTCCTCCTGCTCATCATCCTGCTCATCCTCCTGCTCCTCCTCCTGCTCCTCCTGCTCATCCTGCTCATCCTCCTGCTCCTCCTGCTCCTCCTGCTCCTCCTCCTGCTACTCCTGCTCCTCCTGCTCATCCTCCTGCTCCTCCTGCTCCTCCTCCTGCTCCTCCTGCTCATCCTCCTGCTCCTCCTGCTCCTCTTCCTGCTCCTCCTCCTGCTCCTCCTGCTCCTCCTGCTCATCATCCTGCTCATCCTCCTGCTCCTCCTCCTGCTCCTCCTGCTCATCCTGCTCATCCTCCTGCTCCTCCTGCTCATCCTCCTGCTCCTCCTCCTGCTACTCCTGCTCCTCCTGCTCATCATCCTGCTCATCCTCCTGCTCCTCCTCCTGCTCCTCCTGCTCATCCTGCTCATCCTCCTGCTCCTCCTGCTCATCCTCCTGCTCCTCCTCCTGCTACTCCTGCTCCTCCTGCTCATCCTCCTGCTCATCCTCCTGCTCCTCCTCCTGCTCCTCCTCCTGCTCCTCCTGCTCCTCCTCCTGCTCCTCCTGCTCCTCCTCCTGCTCCTCCTCCTGCTCATCCTCCTGCTCATCCTCCTGCTCCTCCTGCTCCTCCTCCTGCTCCTCCTGCTCCTCCTGCTCATCCTCCTGCTCCTCCTCCTGCTCCTCCTGCTCATCCTGCTCCTCCTGCTCATCCTCCTGCTCCTCCTCCTGCTCCTCCTGCTCATCCTGCTCATCCTCCTGCTCCTCCTGCTCCTCCTGCTCATTGTTTAGCGTACTGCCACACCCTCCTCCTCCTCCTGCTCCTCCTGCTCCTCCTCCTGCTCCTCCTGCTCCTCCTCCTGCTCCTCCTCCTGCTCATCCTCCTGCTCCTCCTCCTGCTCCTCCTCCTGCTCCTCCTCCTGCTCCTCCTCCTGCTCATCCTCCTGCTCCTCCTCCTGCTCCTCCTGCTCCTCCTGCTCCTCTCCTGCTCCTCCTGCTCCTCCTGCTCCTCCTCCTGCTCCTCCTGCTCATCCTCCTGCTCCTCCTGCTCCTCCTCCTGCTCCTCCTGCTCCTCCTCCTGCTCCTCCTGCTCATCCTCCTGCTCCTCCTGCTCCTCCTCCTGCTCCTCCTCCTGCTCCTCCTGCTCCTCCTGCTCCTCCTGCTCATCATCCTGCTCATCCTCCTGCTCCTCCTCCTGCTCCTCCTGCTCATCCTGCTCATCCTCCTGCTCCTCCTGCTCCTCCTGCTCCTCCTCCTGCTACTCCTGCTCCTCCTGCTCATCCTCCTGCTCCTCCTGCTCCTCCTCCTGCTCCTCCTGCTCATCCTCCTGCTCCTCCTGCTCCTCTTCCTGCTCCTCCTCCTGCTCCTCCTCCTGCTCCTCCTCCTGCTCATCCTCCTGCTCCTCCTCCTGCTCCTCCTGCTCCTCCTGCTCCTCCTCCTGCTCCTCCTGCTCCTCCTGCTCCTCCTCCTGCTCCTCCTGCTCATCCTCCTGCTCCTCCTGCTCCTCCTCCTGCTCCTCCTGCTCCTCCTCCTGCTCCTCCTCCTGCTCCTCCTCCTGCTCATCCTCCTGCTCCTCCTCCTGCTCCTCCTGCTCCTCCTGCTCCTCCTCCTGCTCCTCCTGCTCCTCCTGCTCCTCCTCCTGCTCCTCCTGCTCATCCTCCTGCTCCTCCTGCTCCTCCTCCTGCTCCTCCTGCTCCTCCTCCTGCTCCTCCTGCTCATCCTCCTGCTCCTCCTGCTCCTCCTCCTGCTCCTCCTCCTGCTCCTCCTGCTCCTCCTGCTCCTCCTGCTCATCATCCTGCTCATCCTCCTGCTCCTCCTCCTGCTCCTCCTGCTCATCCTGCTCATCCTCCTGCTCCTCCTGCTCCTCCTGCTCCTCCTCCTGCTACTCCTGCTCCTCCTGCTCATCCTCCTGCTCCTCCTGCTCCTCCTCCTGCTCCTCCTGCTCATCCTCCTGCTCCTCCTGCTCCTCTTCCTGCTCCTCCTCCTGCTCCTCCTGCTCCTCCTGCTCATCATCCTGCTCATCCTCCTGCTCCTCCTCCTGCTCCTCCTGCTCATCCTGCTCATCCTCCTGCTCCTCCTGCTCATCCTCCTGCTCCTCCTCCTGCTACTCCTGCTCCTCCTGCTCATCATCCTGCTCATCCTCCTGCTCCTCCTCCTGCTCCTCCTGCTCATCCTGCTCATCCTCCTGCTCCTCCTGCTCATCCTCCTGCTCCTCCTCCTGCTACTCCTGCTCCTCCTGCTCATCCTCCTGCTCATCCTCCTGCTCCTCCTCCTGCTCCTCCTCCTGCTCCTCCTGCTCCTCCTCCTGCTCCTCCTGCTCCTCCTCCTGCTCCTCCTCCTGCTCATCCTCCTGCTCCTCCTGCTCCTCCTCCTGCTCCTCCTGCTCCTCCTGCTCATCCTCCTGCTCCTCCTCCTGCTCCTCCTGCTCATCCTGCTCCTCCTGCTCATCCTCCTGCTCCTCCTCCTGCTCCTCCTGCTCATCCTGCTCATCCTCCTGCTCCTCCTGCTCCTCCTGCTCATCCTGCTCATCCTCCTGCTCCTCCTGCTCCTCCTCCTGCTCCTCCTCCTGCTCCTCCTGCTCCTCCTCCTGCTCCTCCTGCTCATCATCCTGCTCCTCCTGCTCATCCTGCTCATCCTCCTGCTCCTCCTGCTCATCCTCCTGCTCCTCCTCCTGCTCCTCCTGCTCCTCCTGCTCATCCTGCTCCTCCTGCTCCTCCTGCTCATCATCCTGCTCATCCTCCTGCTCCTCCTCCTGCTCCTCCTCCTGCTCCTCCTCCTGCTCATCCTGCTCATCCTCCTGCTCCTCCTGCTCATCCTCCTGCTCCTCCTCCTGCTCCTCCTGCTCATCCTGCTCCTCCTGCTCATCCTCCTGCTCCTCCTCCTGCTCCTCCTGCTCCTCCTGCTCATCCTCCTGCTCCTCCTGCTCATCCTCCTGCTCCTCCTGCTCCTCCTGCTCATCCTCCTGCTCCTCCTGCTCCTCCTGCTCATCCTCCTGCTCCTCCTGCTCCTCCTGCTCATCCTCCTGCTCATCCTCCTGCTCCTCCTCCTGCTCATCCTCCTGCTCCTCCTCCTACTACTCCTGCTCCTCCTCCTGCTCCTCCTGCTCCTCCTCCTGCTCCTCCTGCTCCTCCTCCTGCTCCTCCTGCTCATCCTCCTGCTCCTCCTGCTCCTCCTCCTGCTCCTCCTGCTCCTCCTCCTGCTCCTCCTGCTCATCCTCCTGCTCCTCCTCCTGCTCCTCCTCCTGCTCATCCTCCTGCTCCTCCTCCTGCTCCTCCTGCTCATCCTGCTCATCCTCCTGCTCCTCC
>CM076981.1:35021056-35086056 GCA_039105355.1 Benthosema pterotum
GAATTCCAGTGCATGTTCAGAGTAAATGACACATATAGTATAGGATCTCTGGGACTTCAGACAGTCCCCACCAGTCAGACGATTAGTTATTGTATTTAAGAAAACTCACTCATTGATATGCTATATACCAGTCTGTTTTAATTGACCAAAAATACTTCTCAGGTCAAATATTGTTAAGCGATTGGTTGAGATTATTTAATTACAAAACTGAAAACTATCAATATATCCTGAATTATCTGGTGATCAGTGTTCACAAACGTACCTTGTTATCAAAGCCCAACTTGGCAGGTGTAAAACACTCCCAGAGCCCTTGTTAAGATGTCTGGAATTTAAAGATCTCCTTGAGCCCGGAAGTGTTTTATTCTATTAGTGCAACATGGTCATTATTTCTAATAAACGTATAATCGATATATATCGATAAATCCATACATATCGTATAGTGGTCTCTGTATTATATCTACGTTGTATACATACTGTATCTATCGTGAGATTGCAAGCAATATCCGCCACTAGCCACGACTTTTATTTATCTGCCGTAACTTTTAACTATCTTCCATGATTTTTTACTTCTTTACTGCGATGTTTAATCATTTGCCCGACCCCCACCTCTTTCCACATTTGCTGCGGCCTTTTTATTTATTTTAGTTATCTCCCTCACCTTTTATGCCAGTTACGTTCAGTCATTGTTCTACTGAGGTTAGGTTTAGTGTTAGATTTAGTAGTTTTTCTGAGGTTAGGTTTAGGGCTAAGGTTAGATTTAGCATAGGCTTAGGCTGGTCACTTACTCAATGAGATCCTTCCGGGATCTTGTAGATGCCAGTAAAGTTTGCAACATCAAACTTCACTGAGACTGCAAAATCATGTAAGCCTATTGGACATAAAGAAAGATGGATTCTGTCGCTCGATATAATAGAATTGTGACCTGACAAGAAAAGGCTTCTCCCTGTGGTTGGTTGTGTGTCATTTATGTTATTGTGGTATAAAAAAAAATCCATTCCAATGTGCTTCTAATGTTCAAAAACACACAATTGACAGCGAGTTTACTAATAATGACAAAAGTAACATAAGCAAAACAGATTGTCAGATGGTCGCCATCTTTGAAATATGCAAAATAGATGTTTAGCCACACCCATTCATAAGATAAGCACCCCAGCATGTTTCTAATTGTCAAAACACATGATTTAGACACAAGGTTTGCATTCATAGCTCATCTGGTTCAGACGTTCTAGATAAAACACTTTTTCAGGTGGCGGGCTGGCGGCCATATTGGATTTGGCCACTATGAAGACTATGGAGTATTGCTGACTCAGGCACAGATACCACAAACATGAGTATTCTGAACATTTTGACCACCTCAGAAAATCTGTAGCTGCAACGGTTTGTAAGTTAGAGCCATGTTTGAAATAGGGGACATTTTAAAAGGGGTGTGGTCATTTCCGGGTATTTCGTCCCGGATAGAGGCTTAGTCACAGTTCTCATGTTGTTTGCAGTGGCCATATTAGCCAAGAACAGTTTAGATATTCTCTCCTAAATGAAGTGCATACAAATCTTAGCCAGGTCTTAGACTATATACCTTTTCGCCTCAACTCCTGCCTCACACTTGGGCTGCACAGAAGCGAGAATCACCCCCAACCACCACCACCCTACTGCCTTCGCGGAACCCAGTTTATTTGTATTTTCTATCACATACCACCGTGCTAGCTGCCTGTCTATCTGTCTGCCGGCTTTGCAGTGTAGACCAGGGTTTTCACAGGTGGTCCGGGGACCACCAGTGGTCCTTGAGAGGGTTCTAGGTGGTCCCCAGTTAAGTTAACCAAATGTAAAATATTCATCATCTGAACTAGCCCAAATCTACACAACTAGAGATCTAGGTTTGCCTGTTATGTTTCCGAAATCCAGCCTGGAATTGTAGATTAAAAAAAAGAAGAAATCTTTGGGTTTTGGGGTCTGTGGGGCTAAAATGTCATCACATGGTGGTCCGTGGCTCAAATTCTGAATAAATAGTGCATGGGCCCTGGTATGAAAAAGGTTGAAAACCACTGGTATATAGACGATGGGTTGGTCTCTCCCACGGTAAAGGCAGCAGCACAGTCGGTGCGCAGATGGTCAGGAGCTCTCTCTCTCTCTCTCTCTCTCTCTCTCTCTCTCTCTCTCTCTTCTCTCTCTCTCTCTCTCTCTCCGTGTCCGTCCGTCCGTCCATGCCGGAGCATTCCACACCCCACCAGCCCCGGTGCATACCTGTGGCCGAGCCCCGCTCCAGCAGCACAAACAACACAGAAGGCCCCGCATTCCTACACACACCCCGCGCCTGCTGGTCTGCTTAGCCTCAGCCTCCCGAGTTAACGGATTGCTGCTGCGCTGTTTGCTGGCGCGGTTTCTTCGAGGGCGCAGCGAGCGCAGCGCCGTGGCTGATGTTATGAGGGAGGACAGCACAGCTGCGGTCCAGGTGTCGTCAAACGTCAGACGCAGGGTTTTGCAGCGTGGAGGTTTGCAGCAGCAGCAGCGGCAGTGGTGGTAGTAGTGGTGGAGTAGTAGTGGTGGTGGTGCTGAGGCTTCAGGGGCGGACGTAAAATGTCCTGTTTTGGGGGGGCAAGAGAACATGTTGGAGGGGCAAGAGAAAATGGTATGGGGGCGGCTTCATCGCTTCATCGCGATGAAGCCGCCCCATACCATTTTCGGTTACAGGACTTTTATTAGGCAAGTATAAGCATCACTAATAACATCAGTTGTTGTTGAAGTTGCAACAGACATGCAGCATGTACATAAAGCTAAAGGTCTGACTCAGAGAGTTTTCTGTTTTCAATGATGAAATGCTGTTGGTTTTGTGGTGACACAGCTGTAGTTAGTTATTAGCAGTAGTAGTGTTTCAAATCATTTTTAATAGAAGCACTTTAATTTGAAATATCTTGGGTCATTTTGCATGGCATTGTGTTTGGTGGGGCAGACTGGGTATTTAGGGGGGAATTGCCCCCCCATACCCATGCCTAGATCCGCCCCTGTGAGGCTTTAACACAGACGGCCTCCTCCTGCCCTGCCCAGAGGCCCTGTGCATGCCGCTGTGCACACCTTCATGCATCAGGCCAGCGCCACACCTTCACATATGGCCCACACTGCATGTCAGAGACACACACACACACACACACACACACACACACACACACACACACACACACACACACACACACACACACACAGGTGGTGGAAACATGTATACGGTGCTCACATTTCTTACCTAAGCATCAATACTGCGAAATACTATAAAGTCCACAATTCAACATTTACTTTGATAAAAGAATAAAATATATATTTTTGTGTGTGTAAATAAAATAACGTATTTACTATACAGGCTCACAATGCATCATGTTGTGACAGACTGTGAGCTTGTAAAATGTGCGGAGAGAGGCAGTAAGGAGATGGATGAGGCGTCTTGCCTGTTTGTGAGTTTTGGACAGAGTCAGGTCAGGTGTGTTTCGACCCGTGCGGTCTAACGGTGGGAAAGAGAGACAAAGAGAGAATGAGAGAGAGAGAGAGAGAGGTGTCAGACAGGTGTGTTTTGATGTGCCGTCCATGAATTTCTTGCCTGCGTAGTTAGGAGAGAGTCGAGTGAGAAAGAGAACAGGTCCTAGTACCATTGTATGCGTTCATGTGTTTTGAATGTGTGCGTGCAGGCGCATGCATTTGTGGGTATAGTGTGTGTCGGGATGTATTTGTCAAATGTATTCATTATTTTCTCCTTATCATTCATAGCATGTTACGGTAATAGCCATCCTCCTCTTCCTCTATAATTACTTCATTATTACTGGAACTCATTCCCATACACACTCAAGGCTCACGTTTATGTACAGTAAATTCCCCAGAGGGCAAATAGTTTGTGGCGTCAAGGTAGACAATTAACATCATACAATACAAATAAACAGATAAAACCTACGCAATCTTATATTCATGGCCGACAGCAAAGTACAGCACATTATACACATTGACTTTAAAGATAACAGAGGCAACTGTAGTGCATACAAACACTGTGCTTCTAAACAGATCTATGTTTAAAAACTGAATCTAACTCCACCTCACCTCCAATCTACATGGCTACTAAAACGCTGCCCCTGCACCCCACACATTAGCACCGCCTTCCCTGAGCCCGACAAATGTTTTTGTTTACATGATTTGTTGACAACTTAAGTTCTGAACCGTCTGCAGGACAAAGCATGTGTCTGTCTGCAGGGAAACAGCTGCAGCATCAAAGTAGAAAGAAACAACTTAGTGGGGGAAAAGGGCATAAAAAGTTGCCTCTATTACTCTGTTAGTCACAGAAGACGATTTTAAGCTGCACGTATAGAACAAGTCAAGTCAATCGGTCCACAAGCTTACTCGCGCCACAGTATGCTGATGTGTAGTGAGCTTGAAGTCCAGCCACTCAAAGAATCAATTCACTATCACTCACTATGTGCTTGTTTTTTTATTATTATTTTAGTTGTGCATCATGCACACTATGTGCTCATGTTGTACTGTGTGTGTGTGCAGCAGGTATCTGCACAAGCAAAGAAGGGGTCAACCGGTGTATTCGCCAACGTTTGCAGACAAGCGTGTGTGCATGTGCACGTGTGTGCTTGCTAGGATCATTAAAAGCTTCTTCGGGACTTGTAAAAGCACTTAAGAAAGGCACACCTGAGCAACTACCTCATGATGAAGCTCAGCCAGAACGACCCGTCGGTCTGTCTGTCTGTCTGTCTGTCTGTGGTAGCCACAGCAGTCTAAATTTTATTCCACAACAGGTCATTTTGAGGAACTAATCTGATTGATTGAAACATGTCGCATATAGTATTCAGCATTCAGTAACGCCTCATCGATGAAGAAAAATTCAGCTTGTGTTTTTCTCTCAGAGCGCAGCAGACTAGGCTGGCTAGTTTCTTGAGATATCTCTGGAAACTATACATATATATATTTATATATTTTTTATCATCTTAGCTTTAAGGGTAACTGTTTTAGATTTGCAATAGTACACTGGAAGATGTGGTTTAAGGTGATTTCGTGCACACATGCAGTGCCGTAGGAACTCGCCTGCAGTGGTGAGTTCCGAAGGGTGAGTTCAGAAAGCATCGCAGAAAGCACACCCTCTCGCCAAAAAGATCGGATCTATACAGGCTCACAATTTGATAGAAGTATGAGTCTGGTGTTATTGTGATACCCCTGTCTCTACAGTCTTCCAGTTCTCCATGAGTCTCAGTTGCCTGTGCTCATCTCTGGGCCTTCCTGCAGCGTGTGGACATGTAGTTGGTTTCTGTCGGGTCTGACAGTGATTATGGTCGCTCCTCCCGGAGGAAATTATTAGTCAGACCAGACGGCTGAATGCCGTCGTTTCAGATTATCACAGACACGCACACATGCACACTTAAAATATCTGTTGTGGTTCCAAAAACCCTCATTCACTTTCCCCTCTGCTCCGCGGCTTCCCCCCCTTCGCCCTCGAGAAGAAGAAGAAGAAGAAGAAGCCGGTTCTATGTGCACTTTTTTGTTATTTTGGACAGTAGAATATAATTCCAAAGAATGGAACATACTTAATTCATAACATACATGAACAACACGCACTACACATCAACCTTATGCTAACCCACGCGCACACACACGCACGCACACACGCACACACACAGCTCCGTCCCTGGGGATCTAGCCATGGGAATGCCAGCGGCATGGCGTTGTGGGAGGTGAGCTTGCCCCCATGGAACTATCCCAGTTTTCTTTTCATTAGTCTACCTGCGGGGCTGAACCTCAACTATCACAATAAGCTTCCTATTTATCGACATGTCCAGACGGAAGCAGCATTCCATGGAATTAGGCTCAGTTTCACTTGGCCTCCAGTGTTTTTAGGGAATACTGCACTACCCGTAAAAAACGTCCCACAGCAGCTCCCCAAACCTGCATGGTATTCCTGCAGATGCTGGAGCAGCGTTCTGGTTTCTGGTTCACAGAGAGACTGATATCTAATCTACCCCCTGATATCACCTTGTTGTTCTAGAGTTTCATCGATTAACCTGTTTAGGGCGAGTATGCATTTTTACTTAGCATTATTAACAATACTTAGCATTACTTAGCACTATTACTATTACTTAGCACTATTAGCATTTTCACAATATTTTGCATTAGCATCACTTAGCTTTATTTTTAGCTTTATTTACGACATACTTGTCGTTAGCATTATTAACATTTTCACAATACTTAGCATTACCTAGCATTATTATCGATACTTAGTATTAGCATTACTTAGCATTATTTGCATTATTCGTATTACATTACTGACATTACTTTAAGGTAGGGGAAGTGATTTCACTTTTGTCAGATATCACCCAAAAAATATTTTTTTCTGTTAAAATGCTCTATTATAAGGTGTGGAAACCATATATGGAGTTTCCCCCTCCCCCACGTTAGCAGAGGAGCTAATAAAAGTTCCCCAGGTGGTAGCGAATTCTCCTCCAATCAGGATCGAGCAGCAGGCTCACATAGTGTAGCTACTGTTTGGCGCCCCTAGTGCACCAGGCTGGAACTACAGGATTAATTTCAAATCACTTACCCTAGCTTTTAGTTACTGAAAAAATATCAGACCCACAAGCTCATAGCGCGCCATGGAGTGGCGCGCTATGAGCTTGTGGGTCTGATATTTTTGAAAATTGTGAAAATGTGGCGCGAATCTTAGAATTATTTTTCAGTTCAGTATGGCTTAATTACATTTTGTTTGCTCCTTGGCGGAACGGAGATGTTGTTGTGAGACTTCTCTGCTGCATGTCTCGCCTAGATTTCAACTGGGTTGCACCGCTTCCCGTCGTTGGTGCTGATTTCCATCCGGGCCTTGCCAAAAGGCACATGTCAAAGTCCTCATTATTATCAGATTATACGTAAAACATGTCTGGAAATGATGTATCGAATGTCGTCCCATAAACACCAGGCGATATACAACTCGATTGGGAATGCTGTGGTGGGGGAGGAATTGCGTGCCAACTCCGGCGTGTTTGTATTCTTGCACTCATAGGAGGCCTTAAAAGGGGTCTAGCATGAGTTTTAAGGGTTTTTTTTATGTCTTTTCCTCACCAGTGTTTACACTTAAACAGTCAGACCTTTAACTCTGCCCTCCATCCGTAAAGATATTCGTATGCATTTTATTTAAAATTTTGTAGGCCTATAGGAAGGTGGCGGGGCAGCTAGACTGAACATCAAGGGCTCCATTTTCGTCACGCGCCAAACCCCTTATCTATTTTTTACTATTTTGATAAACTTTTTGGAATAGTTCAACATGCCAATCGATTGACACATAGTGAACTTGTGGACTGGCAATTTTAACTATTGAAAAAAAAAAGTTTTTTGAAATTGTTTAAAAATGGAAAGAAGTTAAGGGATAAGGGGTTTAGCGGTAACAAAAATCTAGGCCTGCATATCTAAATACTGAATGGAGTAACTTATAAACTGTCTGGGCTATTCACATGAGTCTGAGTAGATGATATAATGATCAAAAGTCATTATATCGACCGACCGACCAACAAGTGTCAGGCGTGAGTCAACCAGGTGCCACCCTTTGACCCTTTCTTTCTGTTAAGTTACGCCTATTTCCTCTCCATAACCAGAGTAAAATGTGTGGCATTGGGAGGTAAAGGGGAGACACTTGTGAAGGGACAATAGAGATGCGCAGTGACGTCACCGCCCCGGTTCCGGAAGTCTTTTCCTCATTCATTTTTCTCATAGACTTTTCGAAAACGGTTAATAAAAACACGATTGCGCCGCGGCCAAAGCCAACTCGGGTTGTGACAAATCATGACAACAAACACAATATCGTCATATAATATATAATTAGGAAGAAGTAGAAAACGGCATGATACAAGACTTTTTGTTTCGTTTTTCATCTTAGAAATTATTTTATTGTCCCAAAAGTTTGTGTGTGTCATCATGATTCGTCACGACTCGAGTTGGCTTCGTCCGCGGCGTAATCGTCTTGATATAAATTATTTTCTAAAAGTCTATGAGAAAAATGAATGGGGAAAAGACTTCCGGAACCGGGGCGGTGACGTCACTGCGCATCTCTATAGGATGAGTAAGGTTGCTGCATAACTGTCGAGAGTAATTTTTTTGCAATATTGAGTAAAAATGCCTGTATCAAGAGAATAATTTTTGTCATGGCTATATACGTACAGTATGGGGGCCTCATATTTGGTGTTGAAACGGGTCTCTACATTCATAAGGCCGCCCCTGCTTGCATGGTGTTGTGAGTAATGGTCCTTGCAGTTGCTGTGACTATACTGCCATGCTTCACCAACCACTGTTCTGTGTAAATCAACACGACATGCATGTACATCCAATCCTCTCATTTGTGATAAACCATCCATCAAACTGTCATACTAAAGCTATGAACAAATCACACACGCATACAATGTGCAGGATTCTGTACATGAATGCAAATGAGAAACTCTCACACACCTACCTACTGTACAAACACACTAAAATCACATGCCTTATTGGAATCAGTGATGGGTATTCAAACGATTTACTTAGAGTAAGTAAAAGTAGCAATATTGCATAATAGAAATACTCTAGACCTTTGCTTGTTACACACAAAGGAATTCAGACTGGAGTAAGACGTGATAAAAGTAGGATATTTTGCAAATTGTACTTAAAGTACCAAAATCAGTCATTTTGTAAGATTTCAAATTTTCAAAACAATCTTTTGAAAATAGCAGATCTGCAAGCGCACAAATGACACATTGTGAGCTTGTAGGTTGGCTATTTTAAAATGGCTGAAACATATAGGGAGTAGAGTGTCTGTTTGGTAATAGCAATCAGAATATACTTGAAGTCGTAACTAAAGTTTTCAAATAAATGTAGTGGAGTAAAAGTACATTGAAAATACTGGAAATTGTACAAATTGGTACAACAAATCTCTCAAAACAATGTGCGCACTTAACCAAATGTCTACTTCACTACTGCTTAGTGCATTTAGTTGCTTCACACCACTGCTCGACATGCATATTTATTCACATTCACCAGAAGTTCCACAGACATCCCTAGAATACTGTACACACAACAACAGCTGCATCGTCGTCGTCGTATCGGCCACCTGCCTGAGCCTCAGAAATCACCACGTCTGCTGCCTGTGTGCCAGACACCATGGGCGGATCTAGGCATGGGCATGGGATGGGGGGGTGCAATGCCCCCCTAAATGCCCAGTCTGCCCCACCAAACACGATGGCATATGCAAAACAACCCAAGATATTTCAAATTAATGTGCCTGTATAATTAAAATGATTTGAAACACTAGCTGCTACTGCTACTAACTTACTGCAATTATGGCACCACTAAACCAACAGCATTTCATCATTGAAAACGGAAAACTCTGAGTCAGACCTTAAGCTTTATGTGTGTCTATTGCAACAACTGATGTTATTATTGATGCTTATCCTAATAAAAGTCCTTTAACTGAAAATGGTAAGGGTGTGGCTTCATCGCCCGTGTCGCCTCGCGCCACGGGCGATGAAGCCGACCCCATACCATTTTCTCATGCCCCCCCCCCCCCCCCAATTGCGAGATGTTACATCCGCCCCTGCCAGACACTGCCTCTGTGCACAAGAGTCCCTTGCACCTGCCCATGTTTCACCAAGCTATTTACCACCCTGTTGCTCTCAGGAGTGCACTGTACTGAAATATCTCCTGTTCCCAACCATGAACAAGAGTGAACTTTGATAGTAGCAACACTGAACTATTTAAAGTATTTAGTCTTCGGTATTTGTGTGCGCATAGCAAAGAATGTACAGTACAAGTAAGTAAGTGTATAAAAGGGAATTGTTTCTTGCCCAAACTAGAGAGTAAATCCATCCTCCTCAACGTGTTAAAAGAAAATCATGTAATGTATACACAGTATGTTGTTTCTTTTCTCCATTTTAGGACCTGAATTGACCAAGTCTGCATGCTAGTCTGACAGAAAATAGCAAACACTAGTTATGGAAATAGTCTTTTTTTTTTTCAGTTAGCATGACAGTTAGACCAGATAAAAGATACTAATTAGTATGTTCATTAGTATTTTATTAGATTTTTTCCTTCTCAAAACCTACAAAGGACAGAAAAAAGGACAGAAAATTCTCAATCCATTCTCCAAAATGCACTTCTGTGAGTAAGGTTATATTTGCTATGCTCACATCCTCCATCCTTGTGGCTGAGCCAAACTGTTTAAACAGACAACGTAGGAAAAAAAGCAGAGCCTTGCAACTTAATTTAAGATGGTCCACAGTTATTTTATTCAGTGTCACAGCAGGCAAAAAGATACTAAAATCTTGAGATGAGATCTTTGTCAAGTATGACAAACTACCCTAAACGTTGTAGTGCTGTATTTCTTGGCCGTGTGTTGCGGAATAAAACTTTGGGGCATGCTTTATTCTTCTACCATATATATCCCACATATCTACCTATTGTATCTCTGACCTCCTTCAAAAATACTTACTTTAAGAGGGATATAAAATGAGGAACGGTTGTCAGAAGATTTTTTATTATTATTTTATTATTTTGTATTGCCACATGTGTAGGCTTCACTTATATACTGTATCTACGTGGCTATCAAGTGCTCTCCATGATGCGTGCAGGTCAGGGGCGGATCTAGGCATGGGCATGC
The DNA here is from genome assembly GCA_039105355.1 of Benthosema pterotum. NCBI lineage: Eukaryota > Metazoa > Chordata > Actinopteri > Myctophiformes > Myctophidae > Benthosema > Benthosema pterotum. The sequence continues at coordinate 35,031,696 of CM076981.1, forward strand.
GGGGGGGGGGCAATTCCCCCCTAACTTGCCAGTCTGCCCCACCAAACAGGATGGCATGCAAAACAATCCAAGATATTTCAAACTAAAGTGCTTATATATAAAATGATTTGAAACACTACTACTACTGCTACTAACTAACTACAGCTGTGGCACCACTAACCCAACAGCATTTCATCATTGAAAACAGAAAACTCTCTGAGTCAGACCTTTAGCTTTATGCATGCTGCGTGTCTGTTGCAAATTCAACAACTGATGTTATTAGTGATGCTAACTTGCCTAATAAAAGTCCTGTTAGCAAAAATGGTATGGGGGCAGCTTCATCGCGGCGATGAAGCCGCACCCATACCAGTTTCCCCTGCCCACCCCAATTTGGAAATGTTACATCCGCGCCTGGTGCAGGTCTCAGCCTATTAGTCCTTTACCATCCGTGCTTGGAGCAGTGAGGTACCCAGGGTTGGGGCTGTGACCTTGGGCAGAGCTGGGGGCCTCTCCTGCAGACTGAGTCTCTTGTACCCCGTACTCCACCTGCAATTATCTGGGGATTACCCCTTTATATGAGCAGTCTTTACTGCATCTACAGGGACTTCCTGCATAACCCCCCCCCCCCACCCGCACCTCTCCACCCCCCCCCCCCCCCCACCCCGTCCCAAAAAGATCCTCCAATAAAAACCCGCCTCTGTCGCAGCACGCAGCAGGGCATCGGCCAATCAAATTCCTTCCCCTGGCTCTTACAGAATCCCAAGGCTACCAGGTATAGAGTCAGACCATATGGACTTTTAAGAACCATCCAGCTCATATGGGCACCATTTATATCTAAAACAAAAAAAATGTACAGGCCCCATTCATACACCTGTATAGCATTTGAAATTACGCTAGTATTTCAAATTGATGTTTTAGTCAAGGTGAACGGAGTAACTGCCTAGCTGGCAAAATATTTCACAGCACTTTGTCTTTTTTTGTGTGTGTTTTCAACACCCCACACCTTTCTCAATAACTCGCTCTCACGATATGGGACGGCTTTTTTCCCAGTACTTCGCCCCATAATAATTCTGCCGCTTTTACAGGTATATGTGGATGATGCAGGACTTTACTGGACACACTGTTTGAACTATGGTTACTGGAAACGGCATTGGCTATCAGTCAGGCTCTTTTTTCGCTCTTCGCTCTTTATATATTGCGAAAGTGGTGCAAAAATCAAACCACTTGCCAGTTAGGTGTCTTAAGGGTTTGCATTCCAGCTGCCACCGTCTGGGCTCACTGCATCCATCCCAATCTGTATTATTTGGTTGGAGGAAACAGGCAGAGAGGAAAGAAACTGTAAAATCAGGCAGGAATTCTGTTTATGGGGCGCCAGAACACAGCTGCCCCGGACCGTGGGCTGGCGAGGGACGACCGTATCATCAGAGGCAGGGCGAAGGGAGCTGCCGGGCCAAGTGGCACTGGCAGATGCACTTTAGCCCATTTTGTCTAGATAATAGTTTCTATTTTCTATTTTCTGATGCTAGATTCTAGTTTCTGACACCAGGGGTGGATCTAGGCATAGGCATGGGAGGGCAATGCCCCCCTAAATGCCCAGTCTGCCCCACCAAACATGATGGCATGCAAAACAACCCTACATATGTCAGTGCTTATATTTTAAGTATTTCAAACACTACTGAAAATGGTATGGGGGCGGCTTCATCGCTCGTGGCGCGAAGCGACACGGGTGATGAAGCCGCCCCCTTACCATTTCTTCTGCCCCCCCCCCCCCCCCCCAATTGAGAAATGTTACATCCGCCCCTGTCTGACACTACATTCTAGTTTCTGACACTAGATTCTATTTTTTTTTCTGAAAAATCTATGTTCCTGTGTCAGTGAAGCTCAACATATTTCATGCTGAGGACCACCACAATTATCTATATTTGGCTGCGGACCCCCACCTGAATACATGTTCTATAGGCAAGATTCTGGGGCGGAGTTCAAAATGTTTGCTTCCGAAATAATCAACATTTATGAAACATTTGTGCCACATTTTCCTGATTTTTCAAAAAATAGCAGACCTACAGGCTCATAGCGCGCCACTCGGTGGCGCACTATGAGCTTGTAGATCTGCTATTTTTTCAATAGCTAAAGTAACATAATGCTTAGAACACCTAATCGCATACAGTGCAGAAAGCGTTAAGCATGATTTCAGCAGCACAAACACGTGTTTGTGCTGCTTGTGCGCACACACAGACATGCGCGCACGCACACACTATACGTATACGGTATATACAGTGTGCATATAGGCAGGATGACAAATGCTACATTGTAATGTGAGCTGGTACTTTGCAACCTTTAAAAAATGTAGGCTGTTATGCACAGGGCTTTATACACTGGGCCAAATGCAGGTGCATGTGCTGCCACTGTAAAACAACAGACGCACGCATGTGCACACTCGCGCACACACACACACACACACACACACACACAGCGCGCACACAGCACGCACACACGCACACAGCGAGTACCCTGTGCCAGCCGTGTAATTGCTCTGGACTGAGCCTCCATAGCCTGTAGCACCACTGTCGCACGCAATGGGCCGTTCTGTAGCTCCCCAAGTCACAGAGAGAGAGAGAGAGAGAGAGAGAGAGAGAGAGAGAGAGAGAGAGAGAGAGAGAGAGAGAGAGAGAGACAGAGAGAGACAGAGAGAGACAGAGAGAGAGAGAGAGAGAGAGAGAGAGAGAAGGAGAGAAAAGAGCAGCAAGCGAAAGAGTGTAGACATGTATTAAAACAAAAAAGGGGGGGGGGGGGGCAGTCCCATAAGTAAGTGTTTTCTGGCTCAGCGGAGCATGGTCACACCCAACTCAAAGGATCATGGGATCAACCCAGCTCCACCACTTTCAGGGCTGCCAACAGTGTAACAAAAAAAAAAGTAATTTCATGGGTCCAGATTGAAATCTGCGTGTTTGAGTGGACAATTTAGAGGAAATCCCACAAAAACCCCTAGTTAACACCCCAACGCGAGGTCGGCTCTGTCTGAACACGCCGTAACACGGCTCGCACGTCGCGAACCGAACGGCTGAGACAAAGGGCGGTATATGTACAGGTGCCGCTGAGGGCCAAATGTGGCGGTGAACACCCAATTTTTATAAGCCTCCAAGAATTCCAAGGTGTAGCCTATAAGTTGTGCATTTTCCCCGAGTTGTGTTTGGATTGGATTCTTGGTCTATATATACACATAGGCACCGATTGAGAAATAATGATGAAGTGCATGGATTTTTACAAATAAGCCTCTGCAACAGTGGCGGATCTAGGTATGGGGGGGCGATGCCCCCCTAAATGCCCAGTCTGCCCCACCAAACCCAATGGCATGCAAAACAACCCAAGATATTTCAAATTAAAGTGCTTATATTTAAAATGATTTGAAACACTATACTAACAAACTACAGTTGTGGCAACATTAAACCAAAAGCAATTCATCATTGAAAACAGAAAACTCTCTGAGTCAGACCTTTAGCTTTCTGCATGCTGCGTGTCTGTTGCAACTTCAACAACTGATGTTATTATTGATCAATATAGGTCCTGTAACCAAAAATGGTACACCATTTTTGTAACATTTCCCAATTTGGAAATGTAACATACGCCCCTACTCTGCAACCCCTTTTAAACGGGACCCCTGAAACATATACGGTGGTCTTCTCAGTACCTGCATGTGAGAACAATTTTCACTTTTCCTCTTTCCAAGAGTCATCGCTGACCTTTTAGAACAAAATGGTTTAATACTGTAACAAATGCAGTGGGTCTGGGCACAGTATATTCTATTGACTCTAACACTCCCACCGCTAGCATTCATTGATAAATTGTGATTTGAATGATGAGCTCTTATTATTTTTTATTTCACATTGCAATGAGAAAACTATTTATTTGTTCTTCAACGTTGGTATTAACATATATTCACATTCAGTGTCTACACATTCAGTGTCTAATCTTGTTGTGTCATAGCTATTAATGGATAATTCAAAAGGAGATAAAACCTTTGTTAAAATGTGGTTAATAGCACATAAGAAGTTAAAAAGTATACTTAAAGGAGTAATTAATGTGATTTAATTTTCTAATTCTGTGTAGATTCAATTTAAAATTAAATTTGAATTACATAAGGACAGGGTTATGAAGTTAATAAGTTAGACTTAAGCTCTTTCAGCCATTTCATTAAAATGAACTTGGTGCCCTGCTCTGTGTACTACTAGCAGGTAGCTACTTTACTGTAGCTACCTGCGATATGTGTTAACATTATTTTAGGGCAGGGTTTTTCAACCAGTGGTCCGGGGACCACCAGTGGTCCTTGAGAGTTCCAGTTGGTCCCCAGCTGCTGGAAATGGACCCTTGCGGGTACATTTAGTTTCGCTTTTACACTCTCAAGAGTTAAAATATTCATTATCTGAATTAGCTCAAGTCTATAGAAATTGTAGAAGAAATGGTCATTTTGGTCTGTACGTTTGACTGTTTTGTTTCTCAAATCCAGGGTGAAATTGTGGACAAAAGCAAAAGAAATCTTTAGTCTTGGGTCTGTGGAGCTAAAGTCCTCAAATGGTAATCTGTGGCTCAAATTCTGAATAAATAGTGTACCCTGGTATCAAAAACGTTGAAAACCACTGTGTTGGGGTATTGGACGATATAGTCACTTCCTGTTGAGATATCTGAGCAACCAAATGGATGACTCATGGTGACTCTAGGTTCATCTTGAACAATTATAGTATTCTACAGCACTTTATCCTCATTATGCCTCACCTTAGATGGCTTCCATTGGAGAGAAAACCGTCTGTGTGTGTGAGTCACCACCCAGGATACTCATTACAAACAATTTGAAGCTTCACACTCCAAAACGACAGACTAGCTGAATAGAATAACAGAATTAGCCATTCAAGTCGTTTTCATGGGGAGTTGACAGTGTGAGATATTTCCAGTCTACAGTGGAACCTATTAATATCCCATTAGCATTGTTAATGTGGAACTCATCATATTTACTCTGATGCTTGCTTTGGCTTAGGAGTGTTTATACGGTAGACAAAAGGGGATAGATTTGTATAAATTGATCCAGGAAATCTCTTTCTGGGGATGTGAAACAAGGAAGCCATGTATGTCCGCAGTATTTAGGCCCCGTGAAATATGTCTTGGAAACAGTCCCGCTCCAGATGCATTGTGAATCTTTATGATGACTATAATCCGTATTTTAAACTGGGGGCGATAAATCTTTTATATACGATGATATAGACTTCTTTCTCGATGATCCCCTTTGAATAGCTCTCATGGAGAACCATTTAAAACACTGGCAATGATACTCTAGTTGTGATACAATAGTAAAAAAGGAAATGATTCGCTCCATATGCCATCATTACAATGTGTAAAAGCCTCATAGTGCTCCCTGGAGGGCATTATGGAGAGTTGGGACAACGCTGTATAACTCCCAGGGCTTCACACGTGTGTGCAGTACGTGTGACAAAAGACACATTTTCGACAAATTGGTTCCTTCCAGCTGCTTTATCAAGCTCTGAAAGAACATTGAATTGGTACATGTTACGCTCATGAGTTATGTGCTGCAGAATGGGTTAACAAGCTGTTTTGGTAGGCCTACTTGATTGTTGACATAATTAATGTTATTAACTCACATTGGAACTAATTTGTGCAATTATTCAATCAGTGATAGTCATTTTGACCTGATCTCAAACATGGTTCAACATGTTGCTTCTAATTATGACACAGCAAAACAAAACTAGAAGCATTCAGTGATTTGGGGGAAAAAAACGGTTACAACCCGATAACAAGATATGCGACACAGGACAACAGCACAAGCCCCACCCCGCTTGATTCTGATTGGAGGAAGACCTCCTCTTTCCTGATTGGTTGAAGGCTTTGTCTCCCAAAGATCAAAATGTTTTTTTTTTTTCTTTTTTTTTTGGACTCCTGCAGTTTAGTAGGCGAGAGAAAGACCTCAAAGAAAGATCTCATGTATAAGGTCTGGTGGTGTATTTTCACTAGCCCACCCCAAACCCACCCACCCACCCACCCCTCATGTCTCTACTATACTTGGCAAGGGGCTTCCCCCGGCAACCACATCCAGATGCAGATGGCAGGTCAAGGGGGGTCATTCCATTTTATTAAAGAGTTTATTAAAAATAATAAGGGGGGCCGAGGGAGGGAGGGAGCGAAAAAAAAACCTCATACTCCATCATTCTTTTTTTCCCCTGTACAGTTTTGTCTGGCAGTGTTCGTGCTCCCATAGCAGGTGGCTGACTCTCTCTCTCTCCCTCTCTGTTATGGCGTCGCCCGTGAGCTTGTTGATCGGGCCAAAACCTTCCTCGCGACATAACAGAAGAAAAAAAAAAACAAATCTAGCACAGAGCCCTGGGGGATGCCGCGGCTCGCTCTACCCATATGGGGTTTAAGTGGTTAATTGCGGCACATAAAAAATGTCCCGAACGCCGGGGCTGGGGCTGGCTCTCCCCCTTTGATGAGGAAAGGACACATTCCGGGCGTCCCTCAGATGGCTGCGCCGCTGCGCCTGTAACCCAACGCCGTTTGAAAGCATTTTCCTGGCAAGCGGCTGCTTGAAGCGGTCTGTGTCGGCGGCGGCAGCGGCAGCAGCAGGGTCCATGGGGACACCTGCAGCTCCGTGGCAACAGCGATTACAGATGAACACCGGCCATGACTCGATGCGCGCACACACACACAGGGGCGTTTTTGCCATTAGGCAGACCAGGCAGTTGCCTGGGGCGCCATGAAGGGAGGGGGGCGGGGCCGCCGGGCCGCCAGGGCAACCACCAGACATGCTTTAAAACATGGGTGTCAAACTCTGGCCCGCGGGCCAAATTTGGCCTGCCATGTAATTTCATTTGGCCCTTGAGACATTATCAAATTAAAGGGGAAGACCACCCATTTTCAACATTTTTTTTTGTTAGCAAATGTTTTTTATTTACAAAATAGACAAAAAATGTTATTCCGAGAATGAAATATTACAATAAAAAAAAGAACGAAAATAATAATTTAAAAAAAGACAATAACAACCCCATCCAACCCTCCCCCCCGGGACCAACGAAGCCATCAAGAAAATAAAGAATAAATAAATAATAATAGCAAATCCAAATATACTGTGCACAATTAAAACAGCGATTATAAGACCTAACCTAACATGTTCTTAAATCTTAACTGCATCTGCAATGCCAGACCAAATATTAACATTCTCCTCCTTTGCTCCATGTAACCTCCATTTTCAACATTTTAATATGTCATTAATATACCTTAGAAATGTTATGTAGACAATGATAAAAAAGTTCCCCCAATTCTGTAATTCCTAAAAATGGAGGTCTGAAAAAATCATTAACATGGTGAAATACATCTGATGACATCATCAAGATGTATTTCACCATGTTAATGATTTTTCTTTCAGACCCATTTTTCCTGACAGGGTACAAATTTTTGTACCCTCTCAGGAAAATTTTGAAAATGGGTGGAATTCCCCTTTAAAAGGTTAGTTTGTTCAAACTTTGCCCGCGGCTTTGTTCAGTTTTAAATTTTGGCCCACTCTGTATCTGAGTTCATGCTTTAAAAGGATCCCAGGCTAATAAGCCTCATATGGATAAATACATTATACTTGTCCTCTATAACAAGAATTGAACATTTAAAACACATAATATGTTCTTTATTTAAAAATAGTTTATATTTTTATCCCTTGGAGGTGCGCCATTTCACTGTGCTTGTCATAGGTATGACGTCACAGGTAGGGCTGTGTTCAAAAAATCGATCCAGCGATCCGATGTCGATTCACGCTCAAAAACACGATATCGATTCAAAAATGTGTGGATCGATCTTCTCCAGGCGACTGGCACCATTTTCTTTTATGCGGAGGCGCACTATAGAAAAGACAGACACTACTAAATGCGTCGCCGCCGCTGCCAAAAAAAAACGTGCCCAAAAAAGCTCGTTTTGGACTGCATGAGGGCCCATATAACAGATTCTGTGAAATCGTGCTCGATTCCTGCCGTGATTCCTGGGGGCACAACGAAGCACCTGCAGCCCCTGGACATCAGTGTGAACCGTGTTTTCAAAGTGGCACTTCGCGTTCAGTGGGAGGCTTGGATGACTAGCGGCAAGAAATCTTTCACCAAAACTGGTCGCATGCGGAAAGCAACTTTTTCTCAAGTCTGGCAGTGGGTCCCGACTGCGTGGAAAAGTGTCAAAACATCCACGATGACGAACGGGTTTCGAAAGGCTGGGCTGCTGCAGCAGCAGCAGCGCGATCAGGAGGATGAGGCGGCAAAAAGTCACATTGATGTCGCCTCGTCGAGCGCATTGAGAGGATTCCTGGTGGTCGCCAGCTAAATGATAGACAGTTGGTTAACCAGATAGATGTATGGTAACTTTTTGAGAGTGTAAAAGTGAAACTCCGTTCACTTCATGAAACCAAATGGACCCGCAAGCGCTCATTTGGTTTCTTGAAGTGAACGGAGTTTGCGTATCTCTGGCTACGCTCTATGGCCAGGCCTGGATGTAATATTTCTCAATCGGGGGGGGCAGCCGAAAATGGCAGTTGGTTTAGTGGTGCCACAATTCTACTACCGCTATAAGCTTTTGATTTGAAATATCTTTGAAGTTTTCGTTGTTTGCATTCCGTCATGTTTGGTGGGGCAGTCAGGGCGTTTAGAGGGCATTGCCCCCCCATGTCTATGCCTAGATCCGTCCCTGGTCTATAGCTGTAGCGGTTAATTACATACAGCATGTGCAGTTAAATGTTACACGTGTATGACTGAAACCATACAGTTCACGGCACAGTACACGTTCTGTGCACTATAGATTAAAACCCTTGAATGAGTTAGCCTACAAATGCATTTTTTTTTTCTTGAAGTCGTTTAAATAATAAAAAGGATGCTTCTCAAACAGCATTTTGTTGCCGACAATCTCATCTGTGTCCCTCTTACACATACACAGATACAATCACCAACATATGGGGCCGTCTTGTCTATTGGACAGTATTTATTTCCATTATGTCTGTAAATAGTTCGATATCGAATCGAATCGGATCGAATCGTGGATCGAATCGGATCGTGACCTTGTGAATCGAAATCGAATCGATCTAGGGAATTCGGATCGATTCCCAGCCATAGTCACAGGAGATAATCTTGCCTGGGGCTCCAAATTGCTTAGAAACGCCACTGCTTTGCAGCATGCTAACATAACATGCATAGTAGGGGTGTAACAATACATTTTAACAGTGTTACGATATGTAATGTACGATACATGGTTGACGATATAATATGACATGGATGATGGTTCATTAATGTGATTTGAAATTAATACAGTAACTATTTAGCAAAAATAGATTACATATGTGTGTGTGAAGTTGTGGATAGTGCAGGGAAAATGGATTATAATGGATGTAAATACGTAAACACAGTGATCTGGATACACATTAAGTGTTTTTCTTTTTCGAAAGTTACTGAACACAATGCGCCAGTACTGGTAGTGATTCGATTCCTTTCATTTGCAAAACAATGACAATGATTTACAATATACTTAAGATGTACTTACAATGTACAACGTAATCCATATACTTTGCTAACGTTTCTCTATTGAAATTAGCATGCAATCCACACAAACATAGAAACATGCACACGCTTGCATGCGCGCACGCGCGCACGTACACACACACACACACACATATACACACAGACCCGGCCCTGTACCTGCCTTCAGTTCAGGGGCGGATATAACATTTCCCAATTGGGGGGCCAGAAAAAAATGGTAGGGAGGCGCCCCCATACCATTTTCAGTAGTGTTTCAAATATAGAAATATCTTGGGTTGTTGGTGGGGCAGACTAGGCATTTAGAGGGGCATTGCCCCCCCATGCCTATTCCTAGATCCGCCCCTGCTTTCAGTTCAGTCAGTGCGACGTCTAGACTGCTGAGTGCTCCCTGAGATGAAAATGAGGACAGCTGCTGCCATAAACCCCGTCATCAATTTGTCCCCAGTCATTAAAATTGGCCGTAATTGGCCTAATTGTGGTCAATCATACTCGCCGCTGGTGCGGAAAAGTATAGGGTATCTCTTTACGAGCAGAGTGGATGTCAGTCACAGAGCGGCGGGAGGGGGGAGGGGGGGGGGCCCGGTTACGGAACGGTGCGCCCCGGTTACGGAACGGTGCTTGTCGAGTATGATCTTCACCTAATCCTTCACCACAAAACCACCTATTTGATCAAAAGGGGGAGCAAATGATGCACTAATAGAGGAGGGCACGTTGCAAGTGGAGAAGTGGAGAAGCATATTGACATATGCTTCTCCACTTTGCTTCTCTGTGAGGATGACAAAAAATGCTGTTTTCTCGAAATAATCCATTCTTTTGTGAAAAGCACCCTCCAATGTGATATTTGACTGCTTTGCGGGGAGAATACCACCGGTTGGAACAAGAGAACACAGTCCAGTGCTGCTGCTGGACTGGTCTTGTTTACCTCATGGAATATCCCTGGATGAACCAAAAAATGGCATCCTGGCTCTGTATTACCCTGATCTGTCCAACACAGGGGCGGATCTAGGCATGGGCATGGGGGGCAATGCCCCCTTAATACCCAGTGATGGGCAGTAGCTTGTTACAAGTAGCTAAGCTACATAGCTTAACTACATTTTCCCGTAACTTGTAGTGTAGGTTACTACATTTGCTCTGGGAATAGCTTGTAGTGAAGTTACACTACTTGTTTCGAGTAGCTTGTAGTGAAGCTACACTACTTGTTTCGAGTAACAAGGATTGTAGCTTACTACATTTTCCCACACACATTTTCAAATTCCACCCATTTTTAATGGGTAGAAAACCTCTAATGTACATCCCAAAACTTAAACATGCCACCATCCTATGTTCAAACCCTCCGCTAAATTATTATTATTATTTTTATTCATATTATTTTATTATTATGATTAGTATTTAGAAGGTTGTACATTAAATTAAGATAGGCCTATATATTTATATTATGTAGTGATTATGTAGCAAGCTACATCAAGCTACTTTTGTCATTTAGCTTGTAGTGTTGCTTGCTACAAATCTCTGGCAATAGCTGGTTGTGTAGCTTAGCTGCATTTTTTCGAGAGTAACAAGTAGTGTAGGTTACTACATTTTCCCAGTAACTTGCCCATCACTGTTTAATACCCAGTCTGCCCCCCAAACACGATGCCATGCAAAACAACCCAAGATATTTCAAATGAAAGTGCTTCTATTTAAAATGATTTGAAACACTACTACTGCTACTAACTACAATTTTTGGCACCACTAAACCAACTGCGGCCTGAAGCCGTCCCCATACCATTTTCTCTTGCCCCTCCAACATGTTCTCTTGCCCCCCCCCCCCCCCCCCCCCCCCCCCCCCCCCCCCCCCAGACCTGGTCCAACAGCGTGGCTCCAAGGATGTTAAACAATGTTGAAATCGTCCGCATCACACACGTCACTCGTAGTGGTATATCATTCGGGGAGGGAGGAGGAGGGCGCCCTCCGAAAATGTCATTTGAACTAGTTCCCAAAATGTTACCTAAACTAGCTCCCAAAATGCCATCTAAAAGAACAATGCTGAAATGGCTGCCCATGCTGTTTGGTCTCACCGGTCTGCTGGTGCTGTTTTGTGTTGTCGGCCTGCCGAAGCTGTTTAGTCTCGCTGGTCGACATGAATACGTCCCAGCTCCGGGTGAGACTCCCCAGCAGTCACCTGAAGATGTTTCAGTTCACTTTGAGACTCCCCGCCTGTCACCTGAAGATAATTCAACCTCTCCACCCTTGCTCCTTGGACCTCTGGAAGTGGACCTCTCCTCCCATGTGAGTCTTGAGCTAATAGTGGGGTTTCGTCTCCATGTTAAATGTGGATGTCATTTACAACTCTTGTAAAAGTTTCACTTTCAGTCCTAATTTGTTGGTGAGGGTCTATAGAACCATTTTGGTTCGAGTGGCCCGCACACAAATTAAATATTTGGCCTGTAGGGGGCGTAACAAGGTGCCAACCCTACCAAAACATGTAAACTGTTGTAACTTTTGATCAAATTGTCCAATCTGTACATATGGGATATCTATGGATTCACAATCAGGAGTAGCATTTGCTACCTAAACCTAATTACACATAAAATATATTTTTTCATCCATTATTGGTGTATATCGACAAAAATAGCAAGCAAAACAAGCTAAAATTAGCTAAAACCGAAGTGAGTTTCCATCTCCATGTTAAATTTAGTTGTCCTTTACAACTTTAAAAGTTTAACTTTCAATACTAAATTCTAGGTGAGGTAACCATTTTGGTTAGAGTGGCCAGCACGCAGATAAAGATTATTAGGGGGGGCTTCCAAAATATGATATAAGACTGTCGTAACTTATCCAATCTGAACATATGACATATTCACATTCAGAAGTAGTATTTAGTCATTTAGACCATATTACCCCAGCCCCCCCCTCCCCACCCCCTTGTGTGTATCCACAAGAATAGTCCTGACAGCTATTTTCTAAAATATTAATTCTAGTAAATAGTCCCACATTGTCAATGATGAGGAATTCATTGGTACTATTTACATTTGTCCTGTGACCATGGCAGATATTTCTCATAATGGCCACCACCTGCTGATATTTTAACAGTAATTAAAATTCTCTGATCCTGATTCTGGTAACTAATCCTACGTTTTCAAGGACAAGGTCTAAAGGATGACGTGGGGTGAGGGCTTCCAGCCAGAGTTTCTCCTCACTTCTTATGGCCTCAGTGTTCTGGGGCTATGTCAACTATGTCAATGCCATTGTCTTTGCTGAAGGTTTCTTTCCAAGTCTCTAGCTCAGCCCTGCAAGGTCTAACCCAGACTTGTGCAGATGGCTGCTGGCTCATCTGGAGGCCCCAGTTTGTGTGATTAGGTGGGGTTGACTGCCGCAATCAGCATTAGGGGCTTGACCCTTTCAAACTGTGGCAGTCTAGCCAAGTGTCTGCATTTGTTTTGGAGGCTATATACAGGAGACAGTTTCTCACCAGCACCAGGTATCATGAGGTGAAGGCTCCTTCAATTGACATTGTTGTTGAGTCTTCATGGGGAGAAGCATTATGCATTCCGAACCATCTTCAAGAAGGACATGAGAGTCGAAAAGAATGGTCACCATGGTGCAATATGTAACTACTTTGAGTATGACTATTTTCCTGTCAACTAGCTTGTGTGTGAAGGTACAGCACTTCAGCAGTGGTTTTCACCAGACAGCTTTTACTGTATGGATCTGGATGGGGATCTGGCTAGAAGTACACAGACTGGTGTTGGATCTGGGTGGGGATCTGGCTAGAAGTACATAGACTGGTGTTGGATCTGGATGGGGATCTGGCTAGAAGTACACACACTGGTGTTGCATCTGGGTGGGGATCTGGTTAGAAGTACACAGACTGGTGTTGGATCTGGATGGGGATCTAGCTGGCTAGAAGTACACAGACTGGTGTTGGATCTGGATGGGGATCTGGCTAGAAGTACACAGACTGATGTTGGATCTGGGTGGGGATCTGGCTAGAAGTACACAGACTGGTGTTGGATCTGGATGGGGATCTGGCTAGAAGTACACAGACTGGTGTTGGATCTGGGTGGGGATCTGGCTAGAAGTATACAGACTGGTGTTGGATCTGGGTGGGAATCTGGCTAGAAGTACACAGACTGGTGTTGGATCTGGATGGGGATCTGGCTAGAAGTACACAGACTGGTGTTGGATCTGGATGGGGATCTGGCTAGAAGTACTGTACCCAGACTGGTGTTGGAACTGGGTGGGGATCTGGTTAGAAGTATACAGACTGGTGTTGGATCTGGGTGGGGATCTGGCTAGAAGTACACAGACTGGTGTTGGATCTGGATGGGGATCTGGCTAGAAGTATACAGAGTGGTGTTGGATCTGGGTGGGGATCTGGCTAGAAGTACACAGACTGGTGTTGGATCTGGGTGGGGATCTGGCTAGAAGTACACTGGTGTTGGATCTGGATGGGGATCTGGCTAGAAGTATACAGACTGGTGTTGGATCTGGGTGGGGATCTGGCTAGAAGTACACAGACTGGCGTTGGATCTGGATGGGGATCTGGCTAGAAGTATACAGAGTGGTGTTGGATCTGGGTGGGGATCTGGCTAGAAGTACACAGACTGGTGTTGGATCTGGGTGGGGATCTGGCTAGAAGTACACTGGTGTTGGATCTGGATTGGGATCTGGTTAGAAGTACACAGACTGGGTACTGGTCAATCGGGTAGAGCTGGTTTGAGTTGGAGTGAGTACTAAGAATATGTCAGCTGATTTCATGGGCTCACTTGATTTTCACATATAGGGTAGAAGACATGGATTTACTGCCTACATCAATACATCAATATTACACATTTTGATGATTTGACTATTATCTAGCATTTTATGAAAAATCATAATCCTTGAAAACGTTTTGTCATCAGAATCAAGATTGTATGTTGTATGAGCTGAATTGGTAAAATAACAGCAGATGATGGCCACCATAGCTGTCATCACAGACCCATAGCCAAAACAATTCCTTATGGCATGCTTTCATTGAAAAGTGCACAATTTTCACACATAGAGGCTGGGCTGTAAGTGGGTATGCCTAACTTTAATCCCCCCAATACTGTATTGTTTCTATTTATATACAATTTATACCATTACTCATTCATGATAGGTAGGCACTAACTTCATCCTTTAAATTAGGTGCCATTTGAAGTAATTTGATGTACATGGGCGTCCATTTTTTCCATATCATATTCCAAACATTAATATTTGAAATCCATTTAATTCCTGGGTTAGTATTGACTTGATATAGCAAAAGAAAACAAAGAAAAAACAGCAATTGTGAGAAAATAAAGACTTTTAAGAAAAACAAAAATCCGATTTTGGTCAATTTTAAAATTAGGCAAAAAATGCATATTTTTTTCATCTACAGATGGGCCACTCGAACTAAAATTGTTCTATAGGTCATCATCTACAAATTAGAAGCGAAAGTCAAACTTTTACAAGAGTTGTAAATGACGGTGTGTCGTGGGACCCCACTATAACGGCTAAGGCGAACCCCAACGTGGAGCCTGGTGGCCGCCATCGTCCCGGGGGCAACGTATCTTCCAGAAAAGTGGCCGTGATCATCCCCTTCAGGAACAGAGAAGAGCACCTCAACTATTGGCTCCACTACCTCCACCCCGTCCTACAGAGACAGCGGCTAGACTACGGAGTCTATGTCGTCAACCAAGCCGGAGAGGAGCTATTTAACAGAGCCAAGCTGCTGAACATCGGCTACGCAGAGGCCCTGAAGGACTACGACTACGACTGCTTCGTGTTCAGCGACGTGGACCTGATCCCCATGGACGACCGAAACATTTACAGTTGCTTCAGTCAGCCCAGACACCTGTCCGCCCGCATCGAAAAGTTTGGCTTCCAGCTGCCGTATCCCAGTAACTTCGGAGGCGTGTCGTCGATGAGCAAAGAGCAGTTTGTGAGAGTCAACGGTTTCTCGAACAGCTACTGGGGATGGGGAGGAGAGGACGACGACATGTACAACAGGATCGTGATCAGGGGCATGCGCGTCTCGCGTCCGGCCGACGAGGTGGCGAGATTCAGAAACATCCCTCACCAGAGAGACAAAGGCAACGAGGAAAACCTGGAGAAGAACTGGCACAGCGCTCAAACCAGATGGACCATGAGGACAGACGGGATCAACTCCCTGTCCTACCAGGTGGTGAATACAACTAGAGAGCCGCTGTACACCAACATCACCGTCAGTGTCTGATAGACTGGCCCCATAGGGTGAAGGGCAGGGGCGGATTGGCCATCTGGAGTACAGGGAGTTTTCCCGGTGGCCTGCGCCACCTAGTGGCCTGGACAAGATCCAAAATGCACTAGTGGCACTTCCAAAATGCACTAGAATGTGCTAGATGCTCGCCTGGAACATACAGATCAAATTGACCATTAATCTTGTACATTCTCTAGTTGTGTAGACTAAAGGCTCTTTCAGTGTTGTTTGTTTGAGAATATTTTGTCTTAGTCTTAGTCTTAGTCTTTTGAGTAACACATATTTCGTCTTTTAGTCCCATTTAGTCTTCTGAAATTCATTTTTTTAGTCTTAGTCTAGTCGACAAAATATCAACGTCGATTTAGTCTTAGTCTCAGTCTTAGTCTTTATTTAGTCTTAGTCTTTTTTTAGTCTTAGTCTTTCAGTCTTAGTCTTTGAGGTTTAGTCTTACTCTTGCAATTTTAGTCTTACTAGCTTTCAACATGCAATACAGATTATACAGGCATATTTAGTTTGCATGTTGCATGGAGGCAAACAGCAAGATTGGTTGCATAAACCAGTGGTTTTCAAACTTTTTGATACCAGGGCCCACTATTTATTCAGCATTTGAGCCACGGACCACCATTTGATGACATTTTAGCCCCCACAGACCCAAAACTAAAGATTTATTTTGCTTTGGTTTCATGTGTAAACATGAAACCAAATGGACCCACAAGGGTCCATTTGGTTCCATGGTTACGCTTTCAGAGATTTACATCTGGTTAAAAAGCTGGGGACCACCTGAAATTTTTGCTGGGGACCACCTGGAATCCTCTCAGGGACCACTGGTTGTCCCCGGACCACCTGTTGAAAGCCCCTGGCATAAACAGACAAGTGTTCTGCGGAGCAGGGCTGTGCCCTATTTTTTCAGAGCGCTGCGTTTCATTGGCATTGTTTGTTTGGCTGAACCATTTCGGTTGTTTTGCTCGGTGCAGCGCTGCCGTGGGAAGCCATAGCGCGCAGTTTAGAGTGCGGTCCGAGCGTGATTGTCATCGGCGGCGACCAGCTGCGGGCTCAGTCTATGTCCGTCTACAGCAGCAGGAGCTCTGCTGCTTCTGAATCTGACATGCATAGGGGCGGCGGAGCACTGGACCAGAGCTATACGGACATGGACGGAGCCGGTGGCTGCTCAATGCTCGATGCGCTCGAGCTGCTCTCTGGGCTGCCTGCTGTGGCCAGGGCGTGTTGATGAAACAACGTGGCGTTCTGGGGGGTAGGCTGCAGGTGTTTCCTCCGTAGTAAAGTAGTAAAAACTCCTGGTGCGTGCCACAGTTTCGCATCGTGGAAGAATTGTTTGTTTGTGCGACCAATGTTGCACTTTTCCTCCATCCAACATGCTGACGATCAACCTAACATAACGCATTGGGAAGCGTTCTGATTGGATGTCTTCCCAGCTAGTCCCACAAAAAGAAAAGTTGTGATTGGATCTCATTTCCGTTCGTCCCGCCCTCGTCTGATTCGTTGACGAACGTGTCCATTACATTACGTCTTCAAGTTCGTCTTTAGAGGATACTTTTCGTTTAGTCTTTGGATCGTCTTCGTCTTGGAAAAAGCTTCGTTGACGAGCATTTTCGTCTTAGTCTTAGTCAACGAAAACAACACTGTTCAGAGTCTGGAATTTCGGTGGCCACCGCGAGCACCGCTCAGAGCACCGCGACCACCGCTATTCCATAGTCCACTACCAGCACCGCACCGCGCTGTGGTGTGTTGTGTTTTCTTTTGTTAACCAGCCGTTAAAAACAAGCAACCGCTGCGGTGCGGTGCGGTGGTTAGTAAAACCCGAGAGGAGGGCTGGAAAGTGCGGTGGTTGCGGTGGTATGATGTCATATTGTAGGAAACGGTGGTCGCGGTGGGCACCGAAAATCCATCTCTGTCTGAATAGGCCTTACGTTGGGCTAATTCCCATGATGAATATTTTAACTCTTGAGGGTGTAAAAATGAAACCAAATGGACCCGCAAGGGTCCATTTGGTTTCATTTTTAGCCCAGCCCCTCACTTCACACTTGCGATTTTTAACTCATCATGAAATAACCCATAAATACCCCCTCCCTTTAAGATGTTTTTTTCGGGGCTTTTGCCTTTTAGTGAAGTTGTGAAGGTAGACAGGAAAGAGGGAGAGAGAAGGGGAAAGACATGCAGCGAAGGTCGTCATGAGTGGGATTCGAACATGCGACACGCGCTGTCAAAGCCTCTAGCACACACCTTGACCGCTAGGCCAGCAGGCGGCCCATTTTTTTTAATAAGGTCCTGGGTTCGATTCCCACTGGAGACACCGTGTGTGCCGGCAGAATGTCTCCTCCTTCATGTTGTCACCGCCAGGGGTGTGTGTAACATTTTCCAATTGAAGGGGCAGGAGAAAATGTTATGGGGGCAGCTTCGCAAAGCGACACGGGCGAAGAGGTCGCACCCATACCATTTTCGGTTACAGGACTTCTATTAGGCAAGTAAAGCATCAATAATAACATCAGTTGTTGTTGACACGCGGCATGCATAAAGCTAAAGGTCTAACTCTGAGAGTTTTCGGTTTTCAACGATGAAATGCTCTTGGTTTAGTGGTACCACAATGGTAGTTAGTTAGTAGCAATAGTGGTGTTTCAAATCATTTGAAATATCTTTGTTTGTGACATGGATGTCTAGATAACACTGGTCTTCACGACCAGTGGCATACCGTAGCTTCCTATTAGGGATGTCCCGATACTGTGCCGGAAAAATCGGATCGGCCCTTTTTTGTCATATCAGTTCATATTGGCTTCGGCAATACTGTATCGGAACCAGGAAATTATCAGTATTGGCCCTCATTTGTCATTATCAGACCATTCAGTATTGGTGAATTGGTGATCCGACACTATGGCAGGTAAATAAAATGTCGTGGAATTTGCTTTGGAGTTGCCCAAGTGCACATTTGAGTGAGGAGTCTGATATTCTAGTCTGCTACTGTTACGGAAATATTATGTCCAACCAGAAGGTGACGGTATATCTTATGAGTTTATTCAGACGAACAGCAACAAGCACAAGACATCTCCGGGTCTATCAGGCATTGCCTGCATCTCGCGATCTTCTCTCCCTCAGCACATCTTCATGTCATGTTCTCCTTCCCACCAACCTCTCCCGAAGTTCCTTCTTATTCCCCAGGAACTGTCCCACAGATTAACATACAGTAACAATCATAAAGGTACGATGCAATACACTCTTTTGTCTGTCTCTGCCCACAGCAGCAGCAGCAGAAAGGGTTAATTGGCTTAGGACATGCTGTCAAACCAAGTAGCTGCTGCTTGAAGACACAACCAGGCAAAATATCATGGAACACTACAACCCTATATATTTTATTTCCCATAACACTATATTATTCTGCTGTTTGGTGGACTTATATAAGATGATTTTTATATTTTGTATTATTGTCCACCAGTATAGTAGAGAGAGTATGTCTTACCCCCAGTCCGTCCGTCCGTGCATGGTCCAGGTCGCACCCGATTGGCCGATTTTGGTGACGTCATCATATTAGCTCTGCTCACGTATGAGCCTACTTGTTCGCTCCGCTCACATACGCTTGACCTGATTTGGCCTGGTGGAGACCTGTTTCATTTCTTTTTAATTGTTTTATTACGCTTATTATTTAGCAATTTGTACATTAGGATATATATATATATATATATATATATATATATATATATATATATATATATATATATATATATATATATATATATATTGGAAATTTGTAAGTTGAGATATATATTTGTAGTGTTGATGTAGCAAGCTACTTTTGTCATGTAGCTTGTAGTGTAGCTTGCTACAATTTTTCTGGGGATAGCTTGTAGTGAGTGTACAAGTAGTGTAGCTTACTACATTTTCCCAGTAACTTGCCCATCACTGGGTCTCCCTTCTCCCACTCTGCTTGTTCCCTGCTGGGAAGTCCCCCTCAGCCAATGAACTGCCAGGGCCCACCCCCACTCAATCCTGATTGAAGGAATCTCCACCCCTCTGTCACCAGTCATTGGTGAGTGGTGACTAGACCAGTATACTGTAGTGAGTCACCACCAGTATGGCGGCGACTATGTTTTACCCCTGCAGGCAACTGTTGCGTCAACCTGCGGGTGACGTAACAGCGGACGGACGGATGGACAGACGGACAGACAGATGTGGGGACGGACAGGGGGTGAAACATAGTCACCACCTTACGGTGGCGACAAAAACGAACAGTATTTGAATTAAGTGAAATCAATTACTATACTTTTAAAAACACCATTATGTGTCGTTGTCGTTTACAGGATAATGAAGTATAGGCCTATATTCCTATACTGCATCTTTCATTTTACTCTTTGTTATGTCATTTTCTTCTTTCTCCATATCTAAATGCCGAGGTGTCCTTAAACACCTATGTTTAGACCCACAGCGATCCTTGGGGGGGGACAACACAGGCCTTTACACTGAAACCAGATCCCCCCATTGGGGGGAATCCACTGTCACTCAAAACGGCTGAAATGACTGGCTCCCCAAAATACTTCTCCAAGTCCAAACATCGCCTCTCTTATGTCCACAAACGCGGTCACATCGACTGTTAGGAGATCGTGACGGACGGCCGTGACTGACAGCTCTGCATGCTGGGAGGCTGGGAGGTGGGCAAAACAGGCAGGGCTGTGTGTTTCTGAGGAAACGGCACCGGGTATGGCGAGGGGAGGTATAACCCGGGTCGGCGGGGCACATGGTTGCACAGGGTGGAATTTGTATTGAGTTCACCTCCACAAATCGTTTCCAGCCCACGGCCGTCAGAACGCTGTCAGACCCCCCCCCACACACACACACACACACACCCCAACACCACCACCACCACCACCCCTTTCTCTCTGACTAGCAATCAATCTCCCTCTCCTCTCTCTCTTTCTCTCAATTCAAATGGCTTTATTGGCAGGAGAAAACGATACGTTTACAAATTACAACACAGCAGTACAACAACAGGATCAAGACACAATTGGTGTACATTTGGCGGTCAGAATCTTCACTTGATTGATGCGAGAATACGCAATGAGTATTCTTCAGGGTGGTTGCTAGCTCACAGATCTCGCTTCTGCGTTTGCACATTGTTGTACTTCACCCAACAGTTGTGGGAGTTTTTTTTTCCTCATCAGTCATGGTTCAAACTCTCCTTGGGTGATTGTAATCCGTAGGACCTATACGTCCCTGATGTTTTGGTACAATGGACAGATGGTTAGGAAGTGTAGCGCAGTCTCTACCTCATTCTGTGTGCAGTGGTTACATAGTCTGACTTCCCTTGGGAGCTGGGTTTGCCTATATTGTGGCCTCTCTCAATCACAAGACTGTGTTCGCTGGTTTTGAGTAGATCTTTCCAGTCTGTGAGATGGCTTTCTTTTTGTTTCCTTATATTATTTTTTTCCTTATATGATTTGGCGTATAGTCTTGTTTGTTTTCTGTTTGGTAGTTGTGCTCGTGTCCTAGACAGTGTCGTTTCTAAGCAATTTGAATTTGATTTCTCACAAATCTCCTGTGAAATGGCACCCCCAAGGGATAAAACTATGAACTATTTTTAAACTAAATAACATATTATGTGTTCTAAATGTTCAATTATAGAGGATAAGTAATCTATTTGTCTCCACCGTAAGGTGGTGTTTCAGTAGGCAACACTCTACTAAAATAACGACAGACACTGTACTGTTGTTCAGCATGTATTGTAGCCTGTGCCAAACAGTATGAATGAATGAATACAGGATACTTCCGGGTATATACCGGTATGGTAGAAAGGACTAGTAGTCGATGGCCTATCACATCGATCTAACATAACCCTGTAACAGGTGGTGACTATGCTTCGCCCCCCCTCCGTCCGTCCGTTCACGCGTCCGTCCGTTCACGCGTCCGTCCGTTCACACGTCCGTCCATTCACGCGTCTGTTACGTCACCCTGTCACCCGCAGACTAGGCAACTGCCTCGTCTGCCTAATGGCAAAAATGCTGGCTGAGGGGACATCTTCTCATGCAGGGATTCACTGTGTGAGGGCTTGTTTGTCTCTTATCCTCTTGTTCCTATACACCTGTACACGGTAAAGGAAAGAGAGCCTTATCGTTACAGCCATTGATGTCATCCTTGTCGTAGAATAATCTCAGATGGGTCGATGCACCGGACCGCTCCTCTGCTACTTGACGCCATGCACCTCCGGCTTGCTGACAAAAGTGAAGTTGTTCTGGTGGTATACTGTGCTGTATATATATATATGGCACCGCTGGGCGGAAGGGCTTTCTGCAGAGCTTCTGGTTCCCAATCATGGCTCTGGGTCCCAGCTGTGAGGAGTTTTGATGGTTGGCTGAGTTCAGACAGGCAAAAACAACCTCTCCCTACTTCTCAGGCCAAAAAGGTATGTGTGTGTGCGTGTGCGTGTGTGTGTGTGTGTGTGTGTGTGCGCGCGTGTGTGTCAGTTAAGGGTGAGAGAAAGAAAGCTAGTGTTCCCCTAATATGTTGGCGAAGCTGCGTGGAGGTTTTAAATGGGTTGACTACGGGGCCTCATTATGAAGGTGCAGGGTCAGTGGAAAACAAAGCGTGGTCCACTGCAGGGAGATGGTCCCGCTGTAGAGCCTGTAATGTACGCGTCTCCTTCACCCCTGTCTTATAATAGGCCCATAACACAGGGAGTACCTCGTTTTTTTTTGTTTTTTTTTTGTGAATAAGGAAATTAAGGGTAGGGTGGAGCATCTTAAGTTACTATGACCTCAGTAACGCTATATCCCCTCATTGATTGTGCGATAACGTCTCTGCGTCCGACACGATACACGGCATCCCCTCGTTGTGCACTCCCACGACCCCCACCCCACCCACGTACCCGTACCCGCCCTGTGGCCGCCAAGAGACATCGGGGGTTTAAGGATGGACGTGCCAGTGTGTCCGAGGCGGAATTATTGGCAGCCCGACTTGAAAATTCATACCATTCTTCTCGCAAAAAAACAAACCAGATGAGTTTCTGGATGTGATTTATCCTCGGTGGTTGGTGTTTTCGCGTTTCCGCCAGTTGTGAAAACATCCAGCTTTTTTCTTCCCCCTCTTCGCTGTAAACAGCCTTTTCAAAGCTCCATGCGTGTGGGTGGGTGGGGGGGTTGCGGTAGTCTGTCTGAATCAGAACCGTAAGGTCGGACCAGACCAGTCGATGAAGACGTCTCTGCTTCGGCTGTCCCAAGCAGAAGAGTCTTCTTTTTTCTTGTTGTTTTATGGCGCTGATGCTCTCTGTGCCAAGCGGGCCATGATGTATCTCTCCCCTTTGGACGCGATCGTCCTCATAAAACCATCGGCCAGACAGGCCGACTGATACGCACACACGCACACACACACACACACACACACACACACACACACACACACACACACACACACACACACACACACACACACACACACACACACACACAAACACACACACACACACCACAGCTATAAGCCAGATCATCCGGCTGCTTTAAGTCCCTGACTCCCTGGACGTTTTATAGAAACGTTATGATTCTCGGGGCTTCCTTGTGGGGGTGAGGAAGCATCATGTCAACCCTTACCCCTCCCTCCCCTCCCGGTTCCCCTTTAAAGAAAAAGCGGACGTTTCCTTGGCATGGCTCTACGCGGCGCGGTGGGGATGCTGCGAGAGGTAAAGTAACAACGTCCCGCTGTGACATGGAGCAGCCATCGCCGTGCTGGGGAATAATTCAGCGGGCTTCAAAGACTGAATGGGACGGATGATGGGTAAAAGAGATGGTCCTTTCCAAAGGGAGGACAAGAACAACACGTGACGGGGGGAAAAAAGAGACAAAAACGAGAAAACGGTCGGGTGAAAAGGTGCAAAGCATTGCAAGGAAAGGTGGCCGATTGGCCGCCAGCGGTAGGAAGGAACGCTGAAAAGAGCGAGAAGGAAGTTTCTCCGATGAAAGTCGAAAAGGGAAAGAGAATCAATGGATGAGGCAGGAGGGAGAATGAGATCCGGCAGGGGCGGATGTAACATTTCCCAATTGGGGGGGAAGGAGAAAATGGTATGGCGGGCGGCTTCATCGATGAAGCCGCACCCATACCATTTCTGGTCAAAAGACTTTTATTAGGCTAGTAAAGCATCAATAATAACATCAGTTGTTGTTGAACTGGCGACAGACACGCAGCATGCATAAAGCTAAAGGTCAATGATGAAATGCCTGTTGGTTTAGTGGTGCCACAACTGTAGTTAGTTTGTAGCAGTATAGTGTTTCAAATCATTTTAAATATAAGCACTTTAATTTGAAATATCTTGGGTTGTTTTGCATGCTATCGTGTTTGGATGGGGCAGTCAGGGCATTCACCCAGCCATGCCCATGCCTAGATCCGCCCCTGAGATCCGGGATAAAAGCTAAGGGAGGAGAGAGGAGACGTTATTTTGGGGTGAAAGAAAGAATGAAAGCGAAAAAAAGCGAAAGAGAGAGTGAAGGGTTGCGTATGACTGTGAATTAGAACCACATGTGTGAGCCTGAGGTGAGGAGTCCGCCGCGCGTGCACACACACACACACACACACACACACACACACACACACACACGCAAGGTACGAACTCCGTCACTCCGCGCATGTAACACACACAGCAGGGGGCGCCGCAGGTTAGTTAGTCCAATTTGGGCGAGAATTAACGCCTCCTGATGTTCTAAGCGTTATTAGCATTACTTAGCATTATTGATAATACTTAGCATTGGACATTACTTAGCAGTATCAACAATACTTAGCATTTAACATTACTTAGCATTATCATTGCTTACTTAGCGTTACGAGTATTACCTTAACATTACTTTATAAACATTACTTGGGCTACTTTATTAGTATTACCTAGCATTATTAGCATTATTAACAATACTTCGCATTAACATTACATAGCATTATTAGCATTAGTTAGCATTATTAACATTACTTAGCAATACTTTAGCTCTTGAAAAATGAGCTAAAATGAGCTATGAGCTTGTAGGTCTGATATTGTTGGGAAATGGGGAAAATGTGGCACAAATCTTTGAACAATTTTTCAGGTCAAAATAGGTTAACTTGGGGATTATTTATTTTGCCATCACTGTGATTGCTCATGAGAATAAATAAATAAATGAATACATACTGTATACGGCGGTGTGGCCTGAAACCCTCTTGTTTTCAGGGTGGTGTTCACTCTCTTCCTCACAGCTCTCACGGAGCCGATGCTTTGGGTGAGCGTTGCCATGGCGAGGAGCTGGCTGTAGGGACCTATTCGGTCAGCGGAGTCATGGGAAGGGGTGGGGGTGGGGATCGGTTGTGGGGGGGTGGCAGGGATACCGGATACGTACCCAGCTAGGGCGAGGATGCTGGGGCGGATCTAGGCATGGGCAGGGGGGGGGGGGGGGGTCTGCCCCCCAAACACGATGCCATGCAAAGCAACCCAAGATATTTCAACTTAAAGTGCTTATATAAATTGATTTGAAACACTACTACTGCTACTAAGTTAAACTACAGCTGTGTCACCACTAAACCAACAGCATTTCCTCATTGAAAACAGAAAACTCTCTGAGTCAGACCTTTAGCTTTAATGCATGCTGCGTGTCTGTTGCAACTTCAACAACTGATGTTATTATTGATGCTTTACTTGACTAATAAAAGTCCTGTAACCGAAAATGGTATGGGTGCGGATGAAGCCGCCCTCATACCATTTTCTCTTGCCCCTCCAACATGTTCTCTTGCCCCCCCAAATGGGACATGTTACTTCCGCCCCTGGCGAGGATCTGTAGGTTCCGGCGTTACGGTCCGATGCTTTCAGCCACGCCACTAGTTTTGGATCGCCGTTTTGTTATTGATCGATTGTGTCGAACAAAAAAATGTGTTTCAGGGAGGGGTGTAGGGAGGCGGTTTTATATGATTTTGTCACGCATCTGTTGATTGTGGGGTTTTCCTTTTTCAGATTGTACTCGTTGCTGGAAGACGAATGATTGAAGCTTGCGAATACGTCAGGAAATTGCCCATTCTGTTTCCTAATTCAAAAGCTTTGGATTGGATTATATAGGCTTTGCCCTTCAGCGCAATTCAATTTATTAAATTCACGGTGTGTTCTCAAAATGTTGTACTCCGAAGGGCCTTTGAAAGAAAATAAACAGTTTTGTAACGAAGAGAGTTGGCAAATGTAAGCCTCATTTTTCTGAGCAAAATTTTGAAATACCACAATGAATTGACATCGATATGTTATACAGTATATGTAGACGGGAGGGAGACCCGGGTGATACCGCTAGAGCTAGGAGAGTGTGTGTGTGTGTGTGTGTGTGTGTGTGTGTGTGTGTGTGTGTGTGTGTGTGTGTGTGTGTGTGTGTGTGTGTGTGTGTGTGTGTGTGTGTGTGTGTGTGTGCGCGTGCGCGTGCGTGCGTGCGAGGGGGGGAGCCATGCTATGGGAAAGTGTTTTGGGGAAACCGAATTAGGGGAACAGAAAGGCAGAACACAAAGGCCTTTGAGTGTGTCAGACAGTTCGCTTGACATGTGCCTTAAAAGAGATGCTGCTGCTAATGCCAAGGAGGGGGGCGAACGAAGAGAGAGGGAGAGGGAGAGAGAGAGAGAGAGAGAGATGGAAGAGATGTTGGCAGAAAAGGAATGAGATATCCAGGTTAATCCATGCTGTACTGTATGCATTTGGGTGTTTCAAGCATTAATTAGCTTTAACTATTGAAAAATAGCAGATCTACAAGCTCATATCGCGCCACTGAGTGGTGCGATACGAGCTTGTAGTTCTATTTTTGGAAAATCCTTAAAACATGGTGAAAGTCTTTGAATATTATTTTCTGCCGTTAACGTTATTAACAAACGTTATTAACTCCAATCTTTGTCCCTCCATGAGATATTTTCACATGGGAGGTCCTCCGCAGCCTGCCAAACACAGGCAATTCTAGGGGTCCTTGGCATGAAATATTTTGAGCATCACTGACGCAGAAATATTGATTTTTCAGAAAAACTAGAATCTGGTGCTAGAAACTACAATCTAGGGCCAGAAACTAGATTCTAGTGTCAGAAAGTTCAATCTAATGCCAGGACAAATGGGTTAAACATAAAGTAGATGTAAGAAGGAAAGGCAAAGTGATGGCAGGTGACAGGATAAAACACCAAAGAGAAGGAAAGAGGAGGTCAGGAGGTGTGTGTGTGTGTGTGTGTGTGTGTGTGTGTGTGTGTGTGTGTGTGTGTGTGTGTGTGTGTGTGTGTGTGTGTGTGTGTGTGTGTGTGTGTGTGTGTGTGTGTGTGTGTGTGTGTGTGTGTGTGTGTGTGTGTGTGTGTGTGTGCGCGCGCGCGTGCGCGCGCGCGTTCAAGTCTATGTGTGTGTGCGCATGTCTAAATAGTTAATTCTTCTTGAGCTGCTCATTTTTTGCCAATCCGTCCTACTATACTACACTGCACAATAGGCATTCGGGAAACCTGCGACAACCTAAATGATGCTCTCAGCTTGTTTGTTTTTGTTTGTTTGTCTTGACATAGATACAGTACTTTGGCAAAGTTTTATTGTCGCAATCATTCTCTGTTATCTGTCAACATTTTTCCATATCTCACGCAGTACTTGATCCCCAAATGTTCTCTGCATGATTTAATCATTTGATTTGTAGAAACAAATCCTGACTGTATTCTCCATCAGAATTCGACAAATCATAGTCAAGGCTGAGGAGAGTGTGGGGAACGGATTGGGAATGGATCCGATTAAAGGTATTATAGGCAACTTTGTAGGCAAAAATATATACAATATAGCAGTATATTTTTTGCCGTTTTTCCCTCTATGTTGCTTCTACTTTGATGCTGCAGCTGTTTCTCTGCAGACAGACACTTGCTTTGCCCTGCAGACGGTCCAGAACGTTATTGCTGTCAACAAATAATTGACGTCGGGCTCGTGGCTAGGCGGTGCTAGTGTGTGGGGAGGAGGGGGTTGTGGTGGGAGCTAGGTGAGGCCTGCATTTTAGCCAATCACAGCGCAGCAGGCTGTCTCCAGCAGTTTCGTAATGAGCCAATAGGGTTGGAGGTGAGGTGGAGTTGGATTCAAAGCTGTTTACAAACACAGAGTTTGTACACACTAAAGTTAACCTATAATACCTTTAACCACAACAGTTAATCGGATGATATAATCGATAATTGATGAATACAGGAAAAAGGTTGCACATGCAACAAAGTATAAAATAGGATTAAAGTAGTTAGATTGTGTTTAAAATAAAGCTTTGATTTGATTCATCTGAAAAATAATTTATGGAAGACTGGCTATATGGAGTTGCCAGACAGCATGGGTAAAACAGCAGACGGCAGCATGCCGCAGGCTCTGTGTCCTCAGCACACAGAAACATCTACATGATTCTGGTTTTCACATGCAGATACACACAGGCTTTGATGCTGCTCCGCCCATTTATTTCAGCTCACTCTCATCAGTCTCTTTCACTCTCTCTCACCAGCCATGTGCCATTGTGTGCCCCTCAGAATTCACCCTGGAGACACGCACGCATGCACGTACGCGCGCGCACACATACACACGCGCGCGCGCGCACACACACGCGTTTGTGTTACCATACTTGTGTGGACACTGACATTTTAGGATGGCGATCCTATGAATGATACTTCCAAGTAACAAGGCATGGTGCTGTGATGTGTTGTGAGCTGGTAGATCTGCTATTTTCCTGTGCACAACACTGAGGCACAACCGTGTGTGATTTAAGAATATAATAACCTAAACACCTAAACTAAGCTCTAAGGGCTCAGTTTTCGTTACACGCTAAATAGGGCTGGGACGATATTGGTACCTCACAATACAATATACTGTAGGTGGTGATATAATGAATATATCACGATATTTGATATATTGCGATATTTGCGATATATCAATATATTGCATGAAATTCATCAACGATATATCATGATACTCTAACTGCAGCTGAAGAACAGAAAACTAAAAATAATAAATGAATGAATAAAAAACTAAAAGACAAAAATCAGAACTTACTAATATATAAGTATCCTCAGTTATTAATATTAGCTTTTATTTGTCTCAACTGATTATCAGACGGGCTTTTTGTTTTTATCTTGTTTGTTTTTTGGGGAATGAAACAGCTATAGAAGTCGTTTAACATTTTAGTTCTGC
The DNA here is from genome assembly GCA_039105355.1 of Benthosema pterotum. NCBI lineage: Eukaryota > Metazoa > Chordata > Actinopteri > Myctophiformes > Myctophidae > Benthosema > Benthosema pterotum. The sequence goes on from CM076981.1 coordinate 35,060,596, forward strand.
GACCCGTTTTTCCTCCCGGAATTATCCCTCAGCACGATATTTGCTGAGGAATAAACAATATATATTGCGGGAGGAAGTATACGATATTATCACGATAACGATATACCAGCACACCCCTAACTCTAAACCCCTTATGCTCTTCGCCTTTTTTACTCTTTTTCTGAACATTTTAATAGTCAAAATGATCAGTATCTTTCGATGTGGATTAGAACTATTCAAAAATGTTGTATCATTTTTTTTTTTTTAAAGGCAAAGAAGTTTAGTGATAAGGAGTTTAGCGATGGCGAAAATGGAGCCCTAAATGTCCAATCACTAACACTATTTTTTTTCTAACTCCAATCATACCTTTTTAACCATAACTATCTTTTCCAAGAATCCAAGGACCAAGAAAATTGTCCTGGCAAATTCTCTAATTCTATACTCTAGGCTACTAGCTGGAACATTTGGACCTCGGAAGTATAGTGTAACACACAGGCACACACACAGTCCTTCCTCGGAGCAGTGTCTGACTCCGGCATGAAATCGATTGCGGAGCCTCCCACCTCCTTTCTTCGGCGCCCATTTTCTCTTTGCCGTGAAGCGAAACCGACGCCTGTGCCAGGCTGAAGAAAAATACCCCCTCAACCCACCCAACCCACCCCAGGGGCGGATCTAGGCATGGGCATGGGGGGGGGGGGGGGCAAACACGATGGCATGCAAAACAACCAAAGATATTTCAAATTAAAGTGCTTATATTTAAAATGATTTGAAACACTGCTACTGCTACTAACTACAGTTGAGGCACCACTACACCAACAGGATTTAATTGAAAACAGAAAACTCTGAGTCATACCTTTAGTTTATGCATGCTGTATGTCTGTTGCAACTTCAACAACAACTGATGTTATTATTGATGCTTATGCTAATGTAAGTCCTGCAACCGAAAATGGTATGGGTGCAGCTTCATCGATGAAGCCACCCCCATACCATTTTCACCTGCCCCCCCGCCCCCCAATTGGGAAATGTTACATCCGCCCTGACCCACTCACTTCTCCCATCCCAGAACCCCCTCAGTGCTATACCCTCAAAGTGCCCATCTTCCTCCAGAACGTCTGCCGTCCCTCCAAGCATTTATATTTGTTGTTGTTTTTATGCAAAGCGTAAAGAAGTAGTTCCCTCCCCAAAGATGGCTTTATTATCAATCAAACAACACACCCTATAAAGCCTGGGATTTGTGGAGATGTTTGTTGTTGCATTCTGAAGCAAATTCTTACTTGCCTACGGCGGCGCAGTCCATTTCATTATCAAATTATTGATGACACACACGCACGCACGCACACACACACACGCGCACGCACGCACACACGTGCACACACACGCACACACAGGCACATTTGGAGACCACACATGGTGACAACTTGATAACACCATGTGTCATGCTACAGGACATGTCATTATGTTATCATCACTACAATATGTGGAAATTCACCTTAATACGCTGTATAGACAGAATTCTGATCTTTTTACAATGTGTGTATGTATGTACTGTGTGTATGTATGTGACTACTGAACTCATCATCCCAAACGGCATTTAAAGCCCATAGGGATACTTACAGTATATCAAAGCTATACACAAACACATGAAAAGGTTTTTGGGGGGGGGGGGTCCCGAAATTGGCCAAAAGTGACCCAAAAAAACAAATCCCAAACCAGTTGAAAGAGGGATAGAAAGAGAGAGAGAAGGTGCGTCGGCTCGGCTTTTATCACTTTTATGCTCCCTTCGCCGACGCACACACACACACGGCTCCTTCCTAATCCACACTGACAGGGCTTTCACCATCCAGGAAAGGTGTATGCGTGCGTGTGCATGTGTATGTGTGTGCGTAAGGAGAAGGAGAGGGACTTTCCTCTCTCTCTCTCTCTCTCTCTCTCTCTCTCTCTCTCTCTCTCTCTCTCTCTCTCTCTCTCTCTCTCTCTCTCTCTCTCTCTCTCTCTCTCCCCCCTTGCCCCAGCGGCGGTGTTGTTGGTCCACCTGACCGCGGGTCGGGGGCCACCAAGGCCCCCATTGTCCCACTTATCACCTGGTGGTGAGTGACGGCCGCGGCGCGGCCTCCCGCTCCCAAGAGGGGAACGGTTTTGGGGCAGGGGGGAGGTAGGGGGTGGTGGTGGGTGGTGGTGGTGGTGGTGGTGGTGGTGGTGGTGGGGGGGGGGGGGGGGGGGGGGGGGGGGGGGGCTAGGTATAGGGGCAAAGAGGAGAAGGTGCAGGAGAGGATCGAGGAGTAGCCTGGAATGTTCCCAGATGAGACGGAGAGAGTAAAAAAAAAACATGAGAGGAATAAAGGGAGGGGGAAGAGAGTAGAAAAAAAATGGCGGCCTGAGCCAAAAGAGTAGGTGGGGTTCTTTGCAGGTGTGCTGTGGTGGTGGTGGCGGCGGGGAAAAAAGGAATGCGGCTTCTTTGTTGCGACGATGATGACTCAATACTAGAGCTCGACTCGGCGATGAATTTGTTACAAATAAGAAATAACACCCGCGACTACGTCAAAACTGCGGAGAAAGCGGTCGGGGGTTCTCGGGCGGCCGTTATTATCTTTCTGGCCCATCTCGTATCCCTTGTTTTATTTGACAGGATCCAATTTAGCGACCGATACACTGATCTCATCCGAGAGAGAGACTCCGGCTTACGTAGAGACAATGTACTGTGTTAGCGTGTTTCCTGCAATGAGTTCATGTCTTTAACTCAATTAAAGCCACTCCGCGTCCTCCTGAGCAGCGACCGACAGACGTGTGTCTAGACCCAGACGGCGCTGGGCCTCGCACGCCGTGACACATCCGAGTCACGGCACAGGTGGATCCCATGCGAGGGTTCCGTCCGGTATACGCTCCGAGGCAGGGGTCAAAGGGCGTCCTTCGTTCCTCTCTGCTCCCAGCCGCCGCGCTCCCACGCTTTTCCTCTGTCACTCACACGCCTGTCTGTCTGTCTCCCTCTCTCTTTCTCGCAAACACCCAGGTCCCCTTTCGGCCCTATCTCTTCCCCTGTCACCATCCCGACACACACGTGTGCGGACGGACGGAGCGAACGCACTCGCTGAGAGAATGACCATATCAAAAGCATTTCTCTCTCTCTCTCTCTCTCTCTCTCTCTCTCTCTCTCTCTCTCCCCCCCTCGTTCAATGTAACTTTTTCTCTCTCTCACTCTCCCTTGTGCGCGCACACACACACGCACTCACAGTCGCATTCTTAGCCGTCCCCCAGCTGCCTGCGCACCTGGGCAGGCAGCTGTCATCACTGTGGTAACTGGCATACAGCTGGGCGTGTTACTATCACCTGGCTCATCTGCCAGAGAGAGAGAGAGAATGACAGAGAGAAGGGGAGACAGAATGGGAGAGAGAGAAAGGGGGGCATAGAGAATGAGACTAGAGAGAGAGAGAGAGGTGGTTGTCTTGCCAAGAGTTGTGGGTTCGCATGGGTTTCTGCTGGGATGAATGGAGTTGGAGGTCATGCAACATGCGATTCAAATTTGATTGTTGATCAGATCCGGCCTCCCGGCATTTCGTTTTAAGAAATGGGCGCCTCCAACTGTATTTGTACGTCAATGTCATTGTCACGTCACTCCTGAGATTACTTTAAAGTTAAAGTTACACTTTGTGCATTATTTGTGGATGTAGTTTTGACATCCCAAAGATACTGCGGAATTGTACAGTAATCTCTATCATGAGTCAATTTGGTAGTTGGAGATTTGGAGTTACAAGGAGGATTTTTGTTTTCCACCCAGTTCCATTTCCTAATATGCTCCTGGGCTCTACACACCCTCCGCCAACCTGGGGAGGTGGAGGACTGTCCTAACGCTTCCTTCAATGCATGAGGAGTCCAAGCTTCCTTCTTTTCACCCGACAGGGGGGAGTCTCCCTGGTTGGACGTAGCACGTGGAAGGAACTACCAGTTCCTGTCCCCTCCATCAGACTGGCCATGCAGGGGGAGGCCGTTTAGAGCTCAGGATTACTGCTTGTTTTTGAGCGGGTGCCGACCCTAGTGGACACGAACATGGAAAGATCAAAGATCAAGAGTTATAGACCGAAAGGTAAGGTTCAATAACACCTTGCACCATGTGAGGCAGACTGGGAGGAGTGGCGTGTCAGACTTTTGGGGTTACTCCTGGAATAAACAATATTAGAGCTACACTAATAAAGAAACCCAAACTTGTGGTGTTGCCCTTTGGTGGAAATTACACTAAATGAGTACGAGAGAGAGGCGGGGGGCAAACACGCAAATTAGTCATTGAAAATCCTGCCAGACAGGACCACAGGCCCGGATGTAACATTGCCCAATTGGGGGCTGGGGGGGGGCAGGCGAAAATGGTACCATTTTTGGTTACAGGACTTTTATTAGGCAATTAAGCATCAATAATATCAGTTGTTGTTGAAGTCACGCAGCAAAGCTAAAGGTCTGACTCCGAGCGTTTTCTGTTTTCAATGATGAAATGGTGTTGGTGTAAATGTGCCCCGATTGTAGTTAATTAGTAGTTAATTAGTAACCCCCCCCCTTCCCCATGCTTAGATCCGGCCCTGCAGGACCAACTTTTCCATCAACGTTTGGTTGAAAGGCACAGACAGACAGGCGAAACCCCGCACCCCCACGCTTGGGTTAAAAGAGCACAATTTCCCCTCTTTTTTTTTGTTTCTTTTTTTTTTATATAAAGGTCAGGATCATGTCTGTAGCAAAACAGGGCAAGGCCACAGCCTTCTAGAAAGCTCCTTCATGGGCTGCTTTAATTAGAGCTGAGGAAGTGGCACAGCTTAACGTGAACCACTCTCCATGGCTGTTACATCCCATGACTCTGAATGAAAGCAGAAACACTCTCCAATATCTTTTAATGTGTGTGAGTGCATGCGTGCCTGGCTGCGTCGCACATACCCGTGCCTCTTATATCCGTGTGTGGTATAAAGGCACCATGTGGCACATGGGGCAGGCTTGTCTGCACTGCCTGTTAACCAGGGGGGTGGGACATCAAAAGGTAGATTTTATACCCCCTCATCCCCCTCCTCACGCATGCAACTCATTCCCACCCCCCTTCCACTATAAATCCCACGCCAAAAGGAGCCATTTATGGGACAATAACAGCCAATTTATGGGCCCCCAGAAAATGAAGGCTGCAATTCGGAGGTGTAGGATGAAAGATGACAAGAGCTCTCTCTCTCTTTCTCTCTCTCTGACTCTCTCGGAGCTGTATGGCGAACGTTGGCTTGTTATTCTCTTCAGAACTTTCTCTTCTCAGGTCTGAGGGAGTGAAACGGCGCACAAACGCCGGACAATGAGAATATATATACTGTACCTTGCGTTTGGTTGACTGTATATCTGGTTGACTTGCATCTTAAGACTATAGGCTACATGTCTTGCTCGTCGAAAGCAAATGTCGAAATTAACTAACTTTGTCATATATAAAGCACTTAAATGAACGGTATTATGTACTCTGTTGTGTAGGGCCTATGTACTGATATCATGTAAAAATGTTGAAGAGAGTCGATAGAGCTCATAATGTTGCAATGCAACATATACAGTATGTGTGGGCCTATGTTGTATATGTAATGTACATTATATGTTCAACATACAATATATACTTCTTATATTCTTATTTCTGTTGTCTGGACTGGAACAGTTCTGCCTCAACTTTTGTGGAGAAAATAACGATATGTTAAGACATTTTTGCACAAGACTAACTTCACAAACTTTTACACTGTTTTGGGGGATTTTTCCATCTCTCACTGAACAACATTTCTAGCCACTGTAGGATTGGAATCTCTATTGGCTTGAATGCCCTTGCCCTTTGCCGTATAGGGGCCAAGAAATGCCTTGTTTAATACAAATAATGGAGCCAGCAGCGCTGTACACATGCTCAGGCTTTCTCTCTCTCTCTCACACACACGCACACATGCTCGCGAGTGTGAGGGCTATAGACCGCATCATGTCTGCCTCAGAGTTACCCAGGTGTGGTGAGCCAGTATCCTTTGAATTGGGAAAGGGTCCATATGTTCCAACAAGCATTGAGGCATACAGAACGGCTCTCTGGATGCCTGTGTGCACGACGTCTGCTGATGGATGTGACAGCACATCACACAGAGCACTTTCTCTTTTTAGTCTCCGACATCTCCGAGTGCACATGGAACGTGGAGTCGGATGTATAGGCAATGCAGAAATCCTTTCATATAAAGGCAGTGGTTTTCAACCTTTTTCATACCACGGCGCACTATTTATTCTAGCCACGGACCATCATTTGATGGCATTTTAGCCCCACAGACCCCCAAAACTAAAGATTTCTTTTGCTTTTGTCCACAATTCCAGGCTGGATTTGGGAAACAAAACGGGCTTACAGATCAAAATGACCATTAATCTTCTACATTCTGTGGTTGTGTAGACTTCAGGGCTAATTCAGATGAATATTTTAACTCTTGAGAGTGTAAAAATGAAACTCTTGAGAGTGTAAAAATGAAACCCAATGGACCCTTGCGGGTCCATTGGGTTTCACTTTTACGCTCTCAAAGAGTTACATCTGGTTAACCAACTGTCCATCATTTAGCTGGGGACCACCTGGAATCCTCTCAAGGACCACTGGTGGTCCCTGGACCGCCTATTGACAACCCCTGATATAAGAGTAGATATAGGTAGGTGACTTCCTGCGTCATTATCAAACAAACAATGCAAACTGGTATTGACATGGATATCACATTATGTAGAATAGATCCATGGATAACATAAACATAGCCGCAATAAAAGATGTGTTCCAAATCATCCTTCGCGAGAGGAAAGAAGTAAGGCATAAAATAAGCATAATTTCCAGCCAGTGCTGATGCAGATTGTCTGAACCGAAGAGTTCCATGCATTGCAGGGCAGACTGGCAGAGAGTGTCACTTTACTATTTAAAAATATTTCAGACCCATTTCCCCCATTTTGAATGCCTTTCCCACGCACCACTTTTTTTTTTACGTGTATGTGATTACACAACCTATAGTTGACACAGACACTAACTTTGAGGTTGAATTTGAGGCAAGGTGATGACGCAGCTATACCTAGAAAGATTCTCTTCTCGACGGCACTCCACCCTCGCTCCTTTCTTCTCTCTCTCTCTCTCTCTCTCTCTTCTTCATTTGCTTTAATAGTGTGTAATAGTTACCAAAGTATCATTAAGGCCAACCTCTGTGGCTTCTAAGCAGCGTTGTAAGGCAGGCCAAGTGTTTGTTGTCGAGGTTTTACTGCCTTCCAGGGAGGGGGTTGTTGTTGTTCAGGGTAATCTTGGCACGCCAATAACAGGTTTCAATAAAAGCAGCTGCTTTTCTTATGGTACTAACACACAGCTCCAACACCCCCCCCCCTACCCTCCCACCCTGCTCTCCCTTTTTTTAGGGTGGAATCAGCTCATAGTGCTGCTGCCTGGAAGCATCTAAACATGCTCTGAAGGTTAGATGATCCCACTTTTTATGTCTCTTGCTCTTGCACAGTACCATGCAACATGTTACATACTCCAGGGTGAAGTGAAATGCTTTCACCGTTTTAGTTGAAAACCATTTCACCTAAAACGGTGAAAGGAGTTTATGGTTGAGGCCGTCATACTCAGAGTGATTCAGTTCAAGACACCCCTGTATTGTGTGTGAAAGCTCCAGGGTGAAAGGACTTGTCGGATAGTAAAAACGGAGAGATGTGTCGAGATTCCACTTCCGGTGATTGACGTAATGTTGTGGTTTTATAACCCTACTACACCACAGTGAAACACTTTCACTGCGAGCCACTTCACCCTGGAGTGTGATTGAGCCTTTAGCCTAGGATTTAGACTGAGAGGCATTTTTACTTGCATGAGCGAGGTAGGTGCAAGTAGAGTATAATGAGCGAGAGTAGGCCTACTTGTGCGCAACGTGCAAATATGCACTCTACTGAGTGCTGATCTAATTTGATTCTGAATTCATCACTCTACACAGTGAGTGATGACGCAGAGTGATGCCGTCAGAATTGAAAAATGCCTCTCGAGTCTAAATCTTACAGGCTATGGAACATATGTGCAATGTGCATCATGTGCAGTCCAGCATGCGCATCATAGTATGCACACGCACAAATGCATCCAAATGCATTTCCCTGTCTTAAATCTCTGAAATTTATCTCCTGCCTGTCTGTATGGCTAGCTCACTCACTCACTTCACAATCCCTGTCTTTTCTCAAATTCTTGTCTGTTTGACATGACGTGCACATTATGCACGCACAAACGCATGCACATTGCACGCACATACTTTCTCTCTTAACATGCCAGTGATACCTACTGCACTAGTAGGCCTGCGGTATTGTACAGTTTAGCTTGACCACACTGCCCCCTGTTGGGAATGGTCTGTCGGTGCAGGTGCGCAAAGCTGGAGCCTGAAAGATGAATTTATAAATGAACCACCAGTAATTGATTAATTTATGAAACATTTTAAACATCATGGGCCTAATTTTAAAATTACAATATCCTTAGCTAGTTTGATTAACTGAATCTTCTACATTTTGTTCTAGCACTACGTTTCTGCATGGATCGTTGTTCTCAATGTGAGTAGGCCTATAAAAAACTTTTTTTTAAGTCTACCAGACATTTGTATTTAGAGCCCATAACCACACCAGACAGTGGCAGAAAACAATGCTTGCGCCTCTTTCTCATGCATAACTCAAGTCACAAAGTAAATAAGCAGACAAAATAACTTTAGAAATCCAGTAAATCTCTTGCTCATCTGTCACCACCAGCATGTCAATGTTTGATGTTGAAGGAGGGGGGGAGAAAGAAACTTCCATGCATAACCATAGCCATAGGCCATATACTCTCTCTTGTTCCAAATGTGTCTTCATTAATTTGACAGCTATGTACCTGACTCAGAAATTTGAATATCTTATCAGTTGACACACACTCAAGACAACTGTACCTCTGATTCTATCTCCATCTCGTATTACCCCAGATTCCCAAGGAACATACTTTAGCCTTCCTCTCTCTCAGTCAATTCGATCCAGAGATATGACACCATCATTTTTGGACAGAAGGCAAACTTACTCATTTTCTCCAAAGTACTTTCTTCATGAGCCCCAGATGGTCATGGCTTGCGTATGGGCTATATCGATGACTACTCTACGTTATTCGATCGTACGATCTGAAGCATTTCACGAATACACGGCATGATTGTGAAGATGAAATGCCCTGAGCTGATTTAATAGGGTCTCTATGAAACACTATACGACAAACGCAGTGCACAGAGAGTCGTCGTCGATAGTGAGAGTGAAGCTGGAGGCTTTAAAAGCATGGACAGAAACAGGGCTGAAGGTTAAAGAAACTCCCCTGCAGATTCTCCCCAGAATCTTCACCCATTTTTCTTGGCACACTGCTTATTGAACTCCTACTGCCACATTCCTGGAGTTATACAAATGTATGGGAGAAGGAGTCCCAAAGTGGCTGGTAAGAGTTCCTCCTATACGGTAAAATTAAAAAAGCTCTCAGACAAACATTATTGAACCTCGGCGTTCCAGAATGTCTGGCTGATCCTAACAGGTCTTCTCAGTTTCTCTCCATGTTTCTCTCCAGCATCAATCATGCTTTTTTTTCTTCTTCTTCTTCTTGGTTGGATCAGAAGTGCTGAGTAGGCACAGTTGCAGGTTGGCAGTATTGGCTGTTCAAATACCTCGAGATGTTTATGAATAATGGAGTATATGGAGGAATATCTAGGAGGTACATATCATTATAATGAAACCATTTCACCTTTTGTCTTTGGACCTACAGTAGGCCTATTACGATGTGGTGGCTTAGAATGGGGCTTTAGTTTTGCTTACACAACTTGTTAAATGTTATATTTACTGTAGGCTAAACAATATTCAAGAAGGACACACAGTTTTTGGCCAACTTTGAATTAGTGGTTCAGGTGGAAGGTTATAATGGTGTTTCTAGCAAGTTTTTTGGTTTTAAAAGGCTACACCATTTATTTGAAGAAATTCCAATGATGCTGTATTCAAGAAGGAATTGTTCAATGTGATGTGAATGTGTAGTCAATATTATGTCTCCACATACTGTATATAACTCCATGTGAATAAGTACAGATATCCTGGACATCTCCTCATTTTATGCTGCCCGAACACATGCTTTTTTTCAGCAACACTGCCTCACACTTTTGGGAAATTAGGCAAACAGTACACTGATATTGCCCAGCAAAACAATAGGTCTATATGCCCTGACAAGCAGTGGAACATTCCACAAAGACTGAATAGAATATTTTGAATTAAAATTACCGGCAGATATTATTGTTAAATATAGTTCCTCAGAGCAAGTTCTTTATTGCAACAGCAGATTTCAGTTGATCCAGGTGGAAGCACTTTTTTGTGCTACAGGTGGCATTTACCAATTGTTGCTCTGACACTGGATTGATCATCGCCATTTTATTGTCTCCATTCTACTGTGACTTCAGGCACAGAACATGATAGGACATGGAGTATCAAAATGTATTTTGATAGAAAAAAACGTATTTCTCACTGCTTCAATGCATGTGCCATCCACCACTTCACCATAGCACAATACATATAGCATACTATAGTGCCAACACCTACTGTCCACTATGGAACAAGCTGAATGGGAATGCAGAGATATGAAACAGCAATGCTCCTTGTTTGTTTTATTTGGTGAATTCAATCCATCCTTCAGTGGAAATCAGTGGGACAATTCGAAACCTTATCAGTCGTTTCAAACACAGCTCCTTTCTGTTCATGTCCAGTGGCCAGCAGTATGGAACACTAAAAGCTTTGTTGCTGCTCACACAAAGACATTGTGCCGTGTTGTTTTCAAACCCCTTATTTGAACCCTCCACTATCAGCCCTCGTGAAGATTGAAAGACAGCTTTTATAGGCCAAAACACTTGTTACCGCTATTGAATTAGCTCGACTCGTCCAAAAATTACACACGATTTTCCAGCATCTCGTTTCAGAGGAACCAGAAGGTTCGTGTCCATCATCTTTTGGACAGTGCGCAGCCAATCAAGCGAAAGTCCCCTATTTGACGAGGCCAGCTGAATTTGCATACCGTCCACTAAATGGCAGGTCCAGTGTTGTTTTAGTGGACAGTTTTACAGCCGTCCACCGGTCAGACGTACTGTCAACCAAGTCCTGTCATGGCAAACCCTGAGAAGTCCAATCCCTGAGTGGCAATAAGTGTGGGTCATACAGAGTGTATGGTGGGAGCGGGTCCCGTTTTTTGTTGTTTTTTTCCCCTCTGCTAATATTCCCCCAAACCGTCTGACTCGAGAAAACCCCCCTCGCATTAGTCCAGTTAAAAACAGTGCCTAGTAGACGTCAGCAGCACCAAAGTTGGAGTCGTCACTGCTATAGCAGCTGCACCTTGTAAGCACAGCACCCCATCAGTTTCAACTGCGATTATAGGCCGTAGCTTAGCACTTAGTGGTTTATATTTGTTTCTCTCACATATCTGTCTAGCAGAACCGGGGTGATGGGAGAGGCCAGGGAGAGGACAGCAGCATCCTTAACTGCCACACTCATTTGAGTGACCTCTCATTTCATTTATTTTTTTTACCAAGTGCTTGTTCGGTTCATCGTGAGCTTATATGGGAGAGAATTCTGCAAGCGATTAATTCAGTGCCATTGAGCTAGATCAGGGGTTTTCAACCTTTTTGATGCCAGGGCCCAGTATTTATTCAGCATTTGAGCCACGGACCACCATTTGAGGACATTTTAGCCCCACAGACCCACAGCCGAAAGATTTCTTCCTTTTTTATCTGCAATTCCAGGCTGGATTTCATTAACATTACAGGCAAACCTAGATCTCTCGTTGTGTAGATTTGTGCTAATTCAGAGGATGAATATTTTAACTCTTGGGAGTGTAAAAATGAAATCAGATGGGTACATTTGGTTTCATTTTACACTCAGGGTTACACCTAGTCTATCAACTTTCCATCATTTATCCTGGCGACCACCTGGAACCCTCTCAAGGACCACTGGTGTTCCCCAGATGACCGGTTGAAAACCCCTGAGCTAGATCATTCTTTATGTAATGGAAGTTGCAAAACATGGCCCAAAAATAGTTATGCAGGACTCTAAGGACCTGCAGGACCTAACTAAGGTCTGCACAGATCCCGGTTAGGTGTCGGCCCTTTTTTTTTTGGAGACGGACCAAGAACGTAATCCATCCAAGCATTTCAATGCATGCAGTGCATGGTAATATGACTAAAGAAAATGTCATTAAATCCTTCCTTCAGTGATTTTTACGAGTGGAAATGACATAATGTGTGTTTGAGAGGGTACGCCCCATGTGGCACTGTCAATAGCCCAGGAATGGGGTGTGGATTGTCATGGAGAGGTGGAGGTGGTGGTGGTGGTGTTGTGAAGGGGACCCGGAGGAGAAAAGAAATGTCGGGAGAGTCGGGGACTCAGCGGTTTACATCAGGGGTGGGCAATTATTTTTCCCAAGGCGCCAAATGAGATACATAAAATATTGTGGAGGGCCAAGACTAAAGGCTGAACTAAAGTTGTAGCGTAATATTAATTTAATTTCAACATAAAAGAGTAAGACCAACCATTTTGACATTTTATTCAGTATTTGAGCCACGGACCAACATTTGATGGCATTTTAGCCCCACGGACCCAAAACTAAAGATTTTTTTTGCTTTTGTCCACAATTCCAGGCTGGATTTCACAAACAAAACAGCCAAACATAGATCAAAAATGACCATTCTTTTACATTCTCTGGCCAATTCAGATGAATATTTTAACTCTTGAGAGTGTAAACATGAAACCAAATGGACCCGCAAGGGTCCATTTGGTTTCATTTTTACGCTCTCAAAGAGTTACATCTGGTTAACCAACTTTCCATATTTAACTGGAACTCTCTCAAGAACCATTGGTGATCCGCCGGACCACTGGTTGAGTCAGCCAAAGGGCCACATTTGGCCCCCGGGCTGCATAATGCCCAGGTATGGTTTACATGATGGTATAATCGTAGGCGTATGGCCTTGACCCTCCCGAAGGCATCCATCCAGAGGTTATACCCCATGATTCATTCTGATAATAGCCCTCATCACTTTGGCTGTCACCCCTCTGTCCTCCAAGGTCCAGGCTATAATATTCAGACCTGGTCATGCAGTATAAAGGTGACATGGGCAGTAATTCCATGCAAATCAGTGCCTGGTGCAGAACTTTGATGTTAGCATTCGAGTGATTAGAACCTCCAAGTACTATGCTGGCCTGAGGTGTGCCTTTGCTGTCGTTAGTGGATACCGGTACACAATAACAAAGAATACTGATAAAGGCAATGTTTAAGGTGTTTGTAGATGATCCCTCTGTCAATTTAAAGGAGAATTCCACACCAAAACACATTGGGCATCAATCTACCTGGATTCCTGTGACATGATACATAATGTGTGAAGAAGAAAAAAAAATAATACATTTGGAGTTACAGAAATACCCGCAGTAGAATAAAGACAACCTGCTGCCATGTTAACTGTTGGAACGCCGGCATTGCGGCCTCAAAGGTGAAATGTAGAAGAAGGGACAATGGGGCATTTGTGACAAAAATCAAGGACATTATGTATCATGTCACAGGAATCAAGGTAGATTGATGCCCAATGTGTTTTGTTGTGGAATTCTCCTTTAAGTAATTTAGGCAAGATGGTAATGTCAGCATTCTACTCTGCTCAAGGAGCCCAGGCATACAGTATTTAGAGAATTGACATTTGGATGCAATGAAGCGTCTTCAACTTTTAATAATTGGCAAAGAGAAGCATATGACAGGCCTGGTTCCTCATAATTGCTTTCTTTTAGATTTTAAAGGCATCCTCTCAAAACCCTGCGTGGAAAGTTCCTTTTGGCCGATCAGCTTATCCAAATCTCCGAGTTCGTCTTCACATCCAGAAATTGGAGCCGGTGGACTGTAGACAGAAAGCTTAATGGATTAAGATAAGGAAGGCAGGAGGGGGGGCGGTTTTGCCAAAACACATTACCTCTTCTTGACAAAACGAATACATCTCCACCACCTGTCTCTGCTATTGCAAGTGATATTTTTGGCATTCGTACTCTCCAATGGGTTCAGAAATAGGCCATAATTGCAGAATGTTATTGTTATGAACTTCGTCCTGTGTTTTTAAGAAATTATATTCCTCATTGTATCGTATCCATATTGAGAGACGATCAGGGGTTGTCGGTCGATGTTTCATGAGCTTTAAAAGTGTGACCCAAAACAGTCAGGTCTGTTAATCCTTTGGTCCAGGGGTTTTCAACCAGTGGTCCGGGGACCACCAGTGGTCCTTGAGAAGGTTCCAGGTGGTCCCCAGCTAAAGGATGGAAAGTTGGTTAACCAGATGTAACTCTTTGAGAGCGTAAAAATGAAACCAAATGGACCCTTGCGGGTCCATTTGGTTTCATGTTTACACTCTCAAGAGTTAAAAATATTCACCCAAGCCTAAACAACTAGAGAATGTAGAATATTAATGGTGATTTTGATCTGTATGTTTGACTGTTTTGTTTCCCAAATGGAAGCCTGGAATTGTGGTCAAAAGTAAAATAAATCTTAGTAGTTTTGGGGTCCGTGGGGGTGAAAATGTCCACAAATGGTGGTCCGTGACTAAAATGCTGAATGAAGCAGTGGGCCCCTGGTATCAAAAAGTTGGAAAACCACTCCTTTGGTTCATTGTATAGTCTCTTTGGTTGCTTTCTATTTACCGGCTCCATTCCTCAGAGCTTTTCCTAGACACAGTCAGGACACAGCGCCACCTGTCCAGGGAGATGTGCTCTGCAGGGACAGAGCCTGCGCAGCGCAGCATCAGCGCCTGCGCAGCTGAAGAGCAGTGGCTCCTGTTGCAGGGCGCAGCGGCGACCCCAGGGGCTGTAGGCAGGAAACAGATGGTTGACTTCCTGCTCCATGTTGGAGCAACCCAGGCCCAGTCTACAGGGGGGAAAACAGCAAGAATTTGATGAGGTTTAGGGGAATTCCACCCATTTTCAAGATTTTACTGTGTCATTAACATATCTTAGAGATGTTGTGTGGACATAATTGTGTTGTGTTTCACCATGTTAATGAGCTTTCCTTTAGGACCTTTTTGTTGTTGTTGTTTGAAAATGGGTGGAATTCCCCTTCCACCCATTCTGTGTGCGAACCCCTTTTGGTGTTTTAAGCATCAGCTAGTGAAAAATAGCAGATATACAAGCTCACAGTGTGGCATTGAGTGAGGCGTTACGGGCTTGCCGATTTGCTATTTTTGAAAAATCGTGAAAATGTGGCAAAACTTTCATTATAGATATGGCTTCATAGAAAGTGATACTGCACAGTCTGTATGATTTTGCGTGACTGCTCTAAATCTGGTCAACTCACACCCTATATTGTAGTCACAGACTCACAGTATCAGACCTGTACTAGCTTAATGTTTCACCTATACTTTAAGTAGAGGACAGTGAACCTGGTCTCTGAGCTGTCTTATTAACGCTGTTTTTCTATCCTACCAGATAGTGTATTGAACTGGAATGCAGTTCTCTCACCTGAGGAACGCATCGGGGCTGTTGAGGTGGTGAAAGAGAGCAGCATCGCATACCAAAGAGGAGCGCCGACACACACTCACACATGACTGACCCAGGGGGCCCAGGTGGGCCCTCAGAGAGCTCACGGGGGGCCAGGTGGGAGGAGACGCCCTGCAGAAGTTCTGGATGGAAGTACACAATGAAAATGTTAAAGATAAGGGCCGGGAGTTGGAGTAAAATGCTCTGCTAGTGGTTCTCGACCTGTGTGTGCAATACCCCAGCCATGACAGCAAAGTAAGACGTTTTTAATACCCCAAGACTTAAAGCTAGGGTAAGTGATTTGAAATTCATTGTGTAGTACCAGCCTGGTGCACTAGGGGCGCCCAAAAGTAGCTACACTATGTGAACCTGCTGCTCGATCCTGATTGGAGGAGAATTCACCCTCCACCTTGGGAACTTTTATTATCTCCTCTGCTAACGTGGGGGAGGGGGAAACTCCATATATGGTCTGCACACCTTATAATAGAGCATTTTAACAGAAAAAAAATTTGGGGTGATATCTGATAAAAGTGAAATCACTTCCCCTACCTTTAATATAAGAAAGAAGCAACCATGGACTGTATGTGTCCGAGCCAAACTAGTGCTGGCCTGTCAGTTCGAAGTGATTATTTTGGTCAGCATCCAGTGCAAATATCATTATTTTAGGGTCACTACTTCAAATTTGATTATTTTTGGAGGGGTCACTACTAGTTCAAATACGATTATGTGTGGTTGTTGCGGTCTGAAATTGTTGAAAACCACTGCTGTAAGCCACATCTGGTCATGAAGGCTCACATTTAATTTAACAATACAGTATGTGATGTGGCAAGGACAAAAGAATGTAAGGGGAAGACTTGGTTGGGAAGCACTTTTCATGTACTGTACTTCGATCCTGTGTGTAGAGATATTTTATTGATCCAGACATTTTGGGGGACCGAACAAATAATTATAAAGAATAAAAAAAGGACAGGTCTGTGCACACATTGAAAGTATGAATATGCTGGTTTAATGTTTTCCTTTTACCTGGTGAGTGATGTAGGCGTGAACTCTCTCCAGCATTCCTTCACATGTAAACTCTCGAGGGGTGAATGGCTTTACCTGGAAATACACACGGACGAAGATGGTTATCTGTTTTTTGGCAGAGAATGTGTGTGTGCCTAGATGTGTTTGTGTGGTGTATGGTAGTTCAACATGCAACATTATATTATACCGTTATATATCTTATATACAGTACATATCATATACGTTGGACACCAGTAAGACAGCCAAGGGCGAGAAGCGGTGTTGTGCTGAAACAACAGAGCTTCTTCATACGCGACACAGTTGAGTGGTTAAAACGTCAGCTGGCAGGCTTCATACAGTATGTAGGTGATGGCCCAGTCTACTCCAGACAGCCATATGGAAATTCCCCTGAGGTATGATGTGGTGTGAGCCGGTGTCACAAGGTGTGACCATGCTGTATATGGGGGACGTGACGTGACTGACTGGAAGTGAAGATTTTCACATTTATGGCTGAATCACAGCTGAACCATACTGTACATCAATATGGTGGAGAGACAATATACAGTATAACAAAAAAAAGCATTTTGGAGCGATGGAAATAGGTGAATTTGAATAACATCCCATTGACCCATTCTAAATATAAGGTGGGGTAAGAAAAATACAGCCAATAAGGTAAGAAAGCCCTCTGGGGTGGAATTCTCCTTTAAATGTTAAAAGATGAGAGTCCTGGTACCTCTGTGTTTAGAATAGCCTTAACAGCCTCCTGTACTTCAGTCTTATTGGTCATATCCACGGTCCACACGTAGGGTTTACCGATGAAGTCCTCTGCATAGGGATGCTGCGAGGAGATCTAACACGGGGAAGAAATGTACAGATTTACAATGATTTACAAGGCAGAAATCAATTTTCAAACTCTATATTTTTGAATGAAATACCTGTCTTGTAGTGGGTTTGCCTTTATAAAAATCACTGTTGTCGGCGGATCGTGGCGGGTTGAAGTTCGGCTGAACGAAGACGCAGCCCAGTGCTATGGCTTCCAGGGGAGCTGGACCCTCATAGGGGAACCCCAGACCTACAAACACCTGTGAGGGAAGCAACACAGAGTTACACAGACAATACAGTAGTTATAGATTAGAGGCCCACTGTCCTCTGCTATTCTGGATTTGGCTGAGGACACTTGACATGCTTGGACACATACGAAAAGACAATTATGCTTATTAGGATAGATGGAAAGAGTGCCATGATTTTTTTTACCACCGTAAAACACGATCATCAGGTATTGTTGTTATGAGGAGGAAGTTTTTTTCCCCAAAAAAAGTTTTTTTGTGTGTGATTTTATGCTTTGTTTGCCCAGTGGGTGGTGATGGGTGGGGATCCACCTGAACTGAAGCCATACCCACAGCTGTTGTATGAAAAGGGGGGGGTGCTTGATTCAATTCAGATCGACTGTCCAACTGTCACTAGTCGCTGTGGTAGGTTAAGACACGTCTTGGCCGGATAAGACTCAGCCGTGGCTACAACCTGCATGGTTGGTTAATGGGGGATCAAACCTGCTACCTTACACACTAGCGTCACAGCAGCCACTTTGAGAAATCCTGGCCTATAGTATGCACAGATATATGTACGTATGTGTAGCTTTACATTGATTGAGTCTAATATTCAACAGCAGTGACAACCAGACATCGTCTGGTGCCCCTCAACAGATTCATCCCATTCAGATGAGTTAACATTAACTGACCTTGGCTCTCTGGAGCAGCTGTAAGAACTGCTCCTGGGTCAGTAGGCCGTGGTTTATCACAGAGCTGGGCAGCATGGCGGGGTGTCCCGGAGGCTGGTAGACTGTGGCATGGGTCTCCAACGCCTCGCTAAAAACATGCACATATTCAGCCTTACCCTGGTAGAGAGAGAGAGAGCATGAGTCTGTTCATATTTTACTTGTGTGTGACAAAGGCATGCTTTTATAAACGTCACAAACCCAGAAGTTTGAGGCTGGATTTGGGTTCTATATTATATGCATAGCAACTTGGACCCGAACCTCGCAACACTTCGTGAAGCACAGGTGCTTCACGATGTTATATGACTACAATTATTTCATTATATGAGCGGAATTTTGGTTCTATTCGTAGGTTACCTACAGAATGTGGCTCTGTGTTGTTTATACTACTTCTGGTGAGATTGGGTTGCTAAACCACACCAAATAAGGGTTGAAATAAGATAAAATCACAACAATGCAGCTCATTGGGTTGCAATGGGTTTGGATTGGTGTTGTCTACCTTATCATGACTTGAGACTATGAAATCCTGTCTCATGATCCCCCAAATGAAAGAATTCACGTGGGTTGAGTATTACCTGCCACATGTAGTCCTGTTTGCCATAGACAACTGCCATGTTCTCCTTCTTGTTGTCTTTACGTTCTAGCTGCTCTTTGTCCATCTCTTCCTTCATTGCATCCTCACTTACAAATCCCAGGAAAGAATTATCAGGGGTATGGGCTGCAGACAAAGGAATACAGAGACAGGTTAGCCATCATTCAGTCCCTTTGTATTCCTATTTTGTGCATGTACCGGTAGTACGGAAGACCCACCCACACACTGCCATTTCTGTAATTGTAAAGCACAATTACAGAACAACCGCTTAGTCTAGTGAACTTAATCTTCCCTCTACTTCACCTGTTTTCTCCAAAGACTGAATGACCGCCAACATTTACAGCTGACTCTCTGTATGTTTCCATTCCGTATCTATTGTTCAGGCCTAGTGGTAAAGATCTAGGGCTCCATTTATGTCACACGCTAAACCCCTTATCCCAAACCCCTTAGCCCTTTTTACTATTTTTGAAAACTTTTTGGAATAGTTTGATGTGCCTCTATTGACATGTTGTGAGCATGTCTGTGACTGGCCATTTTAACTATTGAAAAATGTTGAAAAATTGAAAATGTTTTTTTATAGTTTAAAAATGGAAGGAAGTTAAGGAATAAGGGCTTTAGCGGTGACGAAAATATAGACCATAATCTACAAAAGTGTTAATTTAATGTCCATGTTCACTGTCAAGTTCTCCCAGTAACATCTATCATCAACAAGAGGGACCAGCAATTACCGCAAATTATGTGTAACCATGACAGGCCTCTATGGACATCTAGACGTTTTGTTGGAAACACAGAATGTGTGCTGTGGTGCACATTCTCCTAAAAACAAGAAGAATATGACTTTTGGACAGGTAGCATTGATACCCAGGAGGAGCAAGAATGCTGGCGACTGCCAGAATTCCAGTATATGGGGGAAAAAAGTAGAATCTGGACATTTTTGTAAGCTTGTGTCAGAAAGGAACGGTGCTCTGGGATCAGTCGCTGATGTTAGTGAGCAGCGTATTTATGGGGGTCTTGTGTCTTGACTGTTTGGATAGGTGTTTTAAACCTGATGATCCCTCCCCTCCCCCACCCACCACCTCTGGCCTCTGACATTATGGAGAAAAGGTGTGAGAGATGAGTATTTATTTAACACGTGTACTGGAATGTGTCAGCAAGTGTCTGCCGGTTGCACACAAGCGTGCGATGTTGTGTGCGAACACTGTCGGCAGGCGCATTTGGGAGCCTCTTCATGGGTGTGCGCGTGTCGAGCGGAATGTGTACAATGCATCAAAAAATAATTCTCTCCGCTACATCTCCGCCGGTCCTCTCCTCTTCTCCCCTTCTCAGACGTTGCTTGTTTAAAAGACCTTGCCAAATAATTCTCCTCTCATACGGGCCTCGCGGCAGTGAAGGATTTCCTCCGCCGCTGTCTAATGGCCCCATTTGTCCCCGCTCGTCTCTAACACCTGTCTAGAAGCGGCCGCTTAGCGCGCCTATCTGTCAGATTAGCGGGCAAGCGTAGCGACACGCTGACACGTCGGAGATGGAAACATATGCGGTCAATGGGGGGATTCAGCGGAGAAACACGCAGGGGAAAAAAAGGAGTTTGTTGTGTCTGTTTCTATGGTCGTGGGTTTCGGGTGTTATGCCTGATTGTTCGCTCTGTCTGTTTGTTTATGTGCCTGTCTTCTCTCTCTTTCAACCACCATCAATCACACTCCAAGGATGCTCTTATTCTCTTCCTCTTCAAAACAACTACCAGGCTCTTATGAATGTCTGTCATTCCTCAAGACCTTTCTTCTCATCAAGCGTTCCGTCTCTTTTCTTCTGTTCCGCCTCGACCACCTCCACTCTTGTCTGTCTGTCTCTCTCCCATCACGGTTGGCAGACATAACCTTCTCCCTCTCCACTCCCCACCTCAAACAGGACAAATAAACAGTGTCTCGAGGGGGGCTGTGGGATGAAGAGTGCCTCTTTAGATGGACGCCGCTTCCAGCTTGGCTCCGTCTCTCTCGGCAGGGCGGTGGGAGGGAGAGGTGACTGGTTGAGGTGTCAGGATGAAAGCTCTGTCTAGGCACCAAGTTTATTTAACCTCGGCCATTAATCCTCCCACCCCGAGGACACTTTGGAGAGCCGTATGTGAGGGATCATCAGCCCCCGTGATGGTGTGTGCGTGTGAGTGCGTACATGTTGCTGGTCTGTCTGGCACCAAGGCTATGTGTACTGTATGAGTCACCGTACATCAGAGTCGCCATCACTTCAGCGCTTGCAGCTTCACACAGTGACACATGTTTGAGGTGCGTTGCGTGGAATCATTAGTCACACAAAATATATCCTGTTGCACAGGCAGACAGGCAGGCAGGCAGGCAGGCAGGCAGACAGACAGACAGACGCGCTTACGGAACATGGTCATGTACTGTAGAGGCTGCAGGTCCCAGCTGCCCCACAGGGTGCTGTAGCCGTGGCTCTGTGCGTAGCTCCGCAGGTTGAAGGCTGGCTCTGTCCCGAAGGAGTCCAGGATTCGGAAACGGCACCTGCATTGAGTTGAAGAACAGAGAGTGATGATGACTGAGAATCTTACAGTGCAATGGATCAACACATATGTGGTGGTGTATTAAGGAGCATATATCTGCTTACAACAGTGGTTTTCAACCAGTGGTCCCCAGACTAAATGATGGAAAGTTGGTTAAACAGATGTAACTCTTTGAGAGCGTAAACATGAAACCAAATAGAAAACATGAAACCAAATGGCTCTCAATAGTTAAAATATTCTCCATCTGAATTAGCCCCAATACAACTACAGAATGTAGAAGATTAATGGGCATTTTGATCTGTATGTTTGACTGTTTTGTTTTCTCCGAAATCCAGCCTGAAATTGTGGACGAAAGCAAAAGAAATCTTTATTTTGGGGGTCTGCGGGGCTAAAATGTCGTCAAATGGTGGTTTGTGGCTCAAATTCTGAATAAATATAGTGGGCCCTGGTATCAAAAAGGTTGAAAACCACTGTTTTAGAGGAAGGCGTGTAAGAAAGCAGTAGTACTGGTAGTGCTGGAAGGCCAGGCCCATGGCTCCTTGCAGGTGGGCGAGGCCATGGTAGTCGGTGTAAACGAGGTCAAAGGGAAGGGGCCTCTGGATTGGACAGCTTCCTCGGCCTGGGGCGGCACTTATCAAGCTGAAGAACCAATCACAACACAGTACACAAGGCTTCAGGACAAGGCTATGAGAGAAGGTTATGGTCGCTTCACACAACTGTTGACAAGCATGGAAGACGAACTGCATCGGAAGTTTGGTGAAAATACATTGGAGTGAATGAGAGCCACTTAGCACAACTTTGAGCAAACACTATTTCAGAACTTTTTTTTATGTGTATGATATTATTGTGCCATTTCTGGCAATGTTTGGGTGTCAGACTATCAATGATCATCAGCCATGCAATACTTACATAGTTAAGAAACATACTTTTTGCAGATTCTGAAATGTTGTGCACTTACCTTAACACGGTAATATTATACATTGTGCACCGTGCACATGGTGGAAACAATGTGTGACATGTGACAAAATGTGTTGATGCATGATGCTACACGCTAATAATAATAATAATGCCATACCGGCGGAGGTGCTGTAGCGAAGTGCTGATGGTCAGATTATGCCCCAGGATGGTCAGACAGGCACCGAGGTCGGCCCACTGGACCAGCTCTCCCAGAGGGCCCCCCTTGTCCACCATGGCCCCAAAGTGCTGCCCTGCAGCTAACACCCCGGGGTAGAGCAACACCTGCAGTACAGTGGGGGGAAAGGGTCACAAAGCTGACCAGATGCTACCAAATGTCTTTTAAATCATGGTTTTCTGAAAAGGCTTATGTTTCTATGTGACTATTTCATGTCACAAACTCCAAGGATTATCTGTATTCAGCCGCGGTTTGCAGAGCCCAAACTGAAAATATGTTGTTCCAGAGACTCCCCAAAAGCAACGATTAAAACGTTCACTGTGAACGTATATATTATCAGGGTCGGACTGGCCAATGGCTGTACCAGGAGCTTTCCTGGTGGGCCACAACTGTACGGGGGCGTGTCTTTTCTTTTTTTGACATGCCTGTATTGGACCTGTATCAGTGAGTGAGTGAGTTGCAAATAAACCCTCTTCTATGTTGGGTCCCTTTGAATTCTTGTGAGAGCAACAAAGGGTTGTGTAAGTGTCTGTTGGTTTGTACTAATTTTAGTTGTTGTGTAAAAGTGGTGGTATTAGCGCTTGTTTTTTTGTTGTGTGTGCGGTGACGAACCAAATGGACCCTTGCGGGTCCATTTGGTTTCATGTTTACACTCCCAAGAGTTAAAATATTCATCATCTGAATCAGCCCAAAATGTAAAAGAATGGTCATTTTTTAATCTATAATATTGTGTTTTGTTTGTAAAATCCAGCCTGGTTTTGTGCACAAAAACACAAGAAATCATTAGTTTTGGGGTCTGTGGGGCTAAAATGTCATCAAATGGTGGTCCGTGGCTGAAATACTGAATAAATAGTGGGCCCTGGTGTCAAAATGGTTGGTCTTACTCTTACGTTTACCTTAGAAATTAAATTAATATTACACAGACTTTCAGTCTTTGGTCTTTGGCCTTTAGTCTTGACCCTCCACAATATTTTATTCATCTCATTTGGCCCCTTGCGAAAAATAATTGCCCACCCCTGCATCAGCACCTTTAACTGAGGTAGTGTGGTCTTGTTTCTGTTTCGACTCATGTCCAGGGCGGCCTGCGTCCACCGCTCCGTCATCCTCTCCACCCTGGAACGGATAAACTTCACTGCAGGACCACTGGCGTTGCTGATCGCCTCGAACAAGGAGCTGAGACCGGTCCGTATCCCAGCCTGGAATACAGAAGTGAGTTGAGTTAAAGACATGCTGTATTTCATGCTGGGTACAGTGTACACAACATTAATTCAATCATTTATTCCTTGGCTAATAAGACTAAATATGCCTTAAAACACTATTGCTGTCTATTACTAAAATAAAATACTACTTCAATATTTTATTTATTCCGTATTTATTCCGTTCCCATTGAGTGAATAAATCTCTATTTCTGAAAGAAATACTGTATTTAAGGGTGTTTTTATGATTATATTTTAGTCGCAGAGGGCAAGTATAATGTTTTAAGGCATGTTTGTCTTATTCGCCAGGGATCCCTTTAAAAAAAGATCTGTCTGTTATTTATAGATACCTTTTCTGCATGGGAGGGCAGGTTCTGACGCCATGGCAGTGCAGAATGTTTTGCTCCCATACGAGGAGGACAGAAGTCTTCTGTTCGACTGAGGTAGGTCAGTATAGTACAGGTGCTACCATCCACCCCATAAAAGGAGTAGCAGGGGTCCGACTGCCAGTGAGAACGCAGGAACTGCATGACGACGGGCCAACCATGGAGAGGGAGGGGAAATGGGGTTACAGCTAAAGAAATAATGGAAGGAGGCATAATCCAAAGTATAAGAGGCAAGACTTCTTATTTTAACCACTTAAACGCTATTGGCTTTATTGTACGATCCATGGTTTCAATAGCTTGTAACCAACAGTGCAAGATCATGTTTCCGTAATAGGTCTGCTATTTATCCAAATGGTAAAACTCCCAGAAATCGTTAAAAACCTTGTCTAATGACACGGCTAAAACAGGGTAAGTGATCACATCAGTGGAAAGGGGAAATGGATCCTTGTCATTTGATAACTATAATTGTCAAATTAAAAAAATATATATAGATAAATATTGCAAAATAGCAGATCTGCAAGCCCCAAATGCCTTGCAACAAAAGTCGTTGTGAGCTTGTAGAGCAGCTACTGTATTTTCCTCAATTTGTGCCTCTTTCCTATTATTATTTGATTATTATCTGGCCAAAGATTGAGCTGTTTTCATAATGTAGTTGTGTTTTAGCAGTGTTTTCCGAAAAACAAAGACCTTAATGGTATTTTGATAAGAATTCCAAAGGTCTTAAAAGTATATAATTATGTGGGTCCGAACCCACAGTTTGAGAAGTACTGGTTACCCGTATAACTGGCTGCCCCTATAACAATGGATTGGAATTGGCACAGACTAAATTGTGGAGAAAATGAAAAAAGATAAAGATGTTTTCTTCATTCTTTCTTCTTTGACTCTAGTGCTTTGTTTTTATACATTTGCAAATATTCCCATCTGTGAGCTCTCCAGTATAGACCACTGAAGCTTATTGTGGTTCCTGTTATTCCATCCAGTTCTCCACTCAGATATGTTATTCCAGTTTGGGGATTATGCCTACTCTTGTGCCTAAAAATAAAACATAGCCTAATAAAAGTACAACATGACAGAAATATACTAGTGTATAAAAGTTATAGACTTGAGTTCTGTGGAGTTGATTTCTTCACTTATAGTGAATCCAGTGTACAACAGCTTTGCCTGCAGTATGTTTTTGTTGTATTTAAATCACCGCATATTGGGGAAATGAGTGAAGGCTGGCTTCAGCACCTAAATCTCTACACCGTTCAAAAAACACAAGTGTGAGCAGCAAAAGTACTGACACACAGAGCCGGATCTAGGCACGGGCATGGAGGGGGGGGAGGGGGGGGGGGGGGGCAGGGGGCCT
>CM076981.1:35691056-35863556 GCA_039105355.1 Benthosema pterotum
AAAAGGGGCTGATTTATTCACATCAATATCCTCTTCACTACATAGCAGGCTACAGATATAGACGATATATCCTTTGCTGTAAATGGCTGCTTGTCTTATTGATTGTTAAGGTTGCACAGCGTGTGCCAATAATGTTTCAAAAGATCACGATTTGCACTGGCATTCTCCAGCAGCCTGTACTCACTCAGGCCCTTACATTGGCTTTCAGCAGGTTTTGATTTCTATTTCATTGTAACTTAAAGGACAACTTTGTTTTTGTTTTTTCAACCAAGGTTTTAGGAATTTAGGTTATTATTAGAGAAAGTAAAAGATGGGTGTTTTACATTCTTTAGTTTTAGGGATTTTAGGTAAGGGAGGGGGCCTTCGAACATGGTCCTAATTACGTATTTGTTAACGAAATGTTAAAGCAATTTCTTTTTATTATCTACTACCGTCCTATTAAACCCCAGGATAACTGGCCACAAATGATCTACTGAATGTGACAGACTGCCATATTGAGACTCTGGGTCAGCATGCACAAATGTGGAGCATGTAAAGTGCAGTGTGGTGTGTTGCCTCCTTCACATTCACTGCGGACTTCCACGGCCAGTTATAATTTCCTGGGGTTTATTAGGACTATAGATAATAAAAAATGCTTTAAATTTTTGTAAACAAATATGTATTTAGCAGGGGTTGACACTAAGGTCTCCAAGGCACTTGCCCATCGGGCAAGTGCAAGTCAGGTTCTACTTGCCCTCAGGTCATAGTCACTTGCCCCCCAAAATATTGTAAATTTTGCATTTAAGTTTACTTCCTACTTGGGTGCTTTAAACCAGGGGTTTTCAACACGTGGTCCCTGAGAGGGTTCCAGGTGGTCCCCAGCTAAGTTGGTTAACCAGATGTAACTCTTGAGAGCGTAAAAATGAAACCAAATGGACCCGCAAGGCTCCATTTGGTTTCATTTTTACGTTCTCAAGAGTTAAAATTCATCATCTTAATTAGCCCAGGTCGCAATGACCACCTTCAAGACAAATTTATCTTGTGTTGTGTTATTGCGCACTAAGTTGCACACTTGCCCGATCGGGCAACCAGGTAGTAGTCTTCACTTGCCCCACGATTTTTTTTATTTGCCCCCGGGCAAGCGGGCAAGTGTTAGTGTCAAGCCCTGTTTAGGACCATGTTCGAATGCCCCCTCCCATAGCTAAAGTCCCTAAGACTTAAAAAAGCAACGAATGTAAAACAATTAACACCCATCTTTTACCTAAAACATGACCCTTATTTGGAAAAAAGGTTGTCCTTTAAAGGTGGGGTAAATAATATATATTTGTATTATTATTAAAATCTATTTTAAATAACAGTCCTCATTGATAGTGAGTGTGTTTGTTTAGTAAAAGGCTGTCTGTCCAGTCAGAACTAATAAACAGAAATAATAATAATAATAATTTGATCCCATCAGGAGAGAGAATTTGCACAGGATACGGATTAAACAAGTGAAATTAAGAAAGGAGCAGACAAAATTGGAACTGGAAACAGTATGCATTTTAAGCTAATAAATGGTTACTTTATCCTAATTGGCTGAACAATTGATATGCAACCTCCCTGATCTTCTATTTTGTGTTTATTAAAGAGGTGGAGAGATGGGGAGGTTGTAATGGCCAGATTTTAAAACGTCCTGAAAGATAGTGAAACTACAGATGTACAAGCTTGTTGTGAGCTTGTAGGTCAGTTATTTTAATCTATATTTAAATTAAATAACAAAGACAAGAACGAAAACATTTTCCATATTTTAGGTTAGTTCCACTTTGTTTTTTAAGCGTGCAATACAGTTTGTATTTTTTCAGTTACATTTGTTGTTTTTTTTTTTTTTTTTTTTAGTTTTAG
The DNA here is from genome assembly GCA_039105355.1 of Benthosema pterotum. Lineage (NCBI taxonomy): Eukaryota > Metazoa > Chordata > Actinopteri > Myctophiformes > Myctophidae > Benthosema > Benthosema pterotum. The sequence continues at coordinate 35,692,917 of CM076981.1, forward strand.
TTAACTATAACCTTGGTTAGATCCCTCTGTTTAGGTTCCCTAATTAAGATACGCAGAATGGTGGCTGTCATGACTGTCTAATCTAACAAGCTTTTTAAATTAATCAGACATGACCGATTTAGCATAGTATTGTACTGTCATGATGAGTTTAATTTAGGGAAGGGCTTGGCTGTGCACACTGCTCCCCTCACCTGGAGGCTGCCTAGTGCATCATTTGGCTTTTACTAGTGTGCAAGTAGAGCTCCACTGAAGCAAAGGAAAGTTAACCACTTAAACTCCAGCATCTGCAGTCTATGAGCTCACAACACAATGCATTCTGAGGTGGCTATTTTCTGTAAAGATATTTAAAGCAGATTGAAAACAGAAAGTCTCTAGCATGGACTGTGGACTAGAGAGCCCAGAGGGACTATGGTCAAACATATAGGGATTAAAGGGGATGCTCCACCATGAACTTGAAATCCAATGTAACATATACCTTTTGATACATTTTTATACAATCTGTAGCCCTAAACAACCACTCAGACAATTATCTTTCATATTTTCTCAGTGTGCTGTTTGGGCGCAGTACTAAAGAGGGGAGGTAGGCTACTATTAAAACTGGTCATATTAGTAACATCACTAGACGGGAGAACCTGAGTGTGCCCGTTCATGTGCCCCTCCATTCAGACACATACAAAAAATCACAGATATCTCAATATAGGCCTGATCGCTTAAAAATTGGGGCTGTACAAATGCAGTGGCGTGTTTTTTTTTTAATTCAAGGTTGAGCTCCATGAAGTGTTGTGCCAAAGGAGGAGAAACTGAAGCCTCTTAGGGAACTGGTCAGAGCATCCTTGTCGTGCGGGACATGTGGCAAAATTAGCTGATTTGTACATTTACTCTTTTCTCCAAACATACAGTAATTGGTGTGAGGGAACAAAAGGACTGGGTCTAGTAGAGAGAGTTCGCTCATGGGGGACTCTAGTCAGCAAAACTATACAGTGTAGGTTCAAGTGTTAAGGGAGCTGTGACCGTTTGGAGGCCAGCACTGAACAGCAGCTTGACTTCTTTAAATCCCATGGAAGCAATGCTGTTTTGTAGCTGTTGGTTTGTTTTGTTTTGTTTTTTACCTCTGGTTGTGCACTAAAATGTTTATGCGCATATTGGTGCATTTTGAGTATTGTGGTCAATACATTCTCATCTCACCGTTGATGGGGAAAAAAGGGGGGGGGGGAGTCTCACATGAACAAGGGGGTTCATTTTAACACTGACCTTGCAAGCATATATAACAGGGGAAAGAGGGGACAATGCCCCTCTAAATGCCCAGACTGCCCCACCAAACACGATGGCATGCAAAACAACCCAAGATATTTCAAATTAAAGTGCCTATATTTAAAATGATTTGAAACACTACTGCTGCTACTAACTAACCATTTCAGCATTGAAAGTGAGTCAGAGCTTTACCTTTATGCATGCTGCCTGTCTGTTGCAGCTTCAACTGATTTTTATTATTGATGTTTAATTGCCTAATGTCTAATTGCCTAAGTCCTGTAACTTATGGTATGGGGGCGGCTTATGGTATGGGGGCCAAAAGCCATCCCCATCGCCCATGTCGCTTCACGCCACGGGCGATGAAGTCGCACGCATACCATTCTCTCCTGCCCCCCCAATTGGGAAATGTTACATCCGCCCCTGTTATACTCTCAGGTGGGAACATATGAAAATGCTGCAGGGGGAGAGAGCATGAGAGAGAGAGAGAGAGAGAGAGAACAAGGTGGCCGGCTACTGCTAGTATTAGTCTTTGTCTGCAAGAAGTAGCAATGCTGAGCTCAGGCTATTTCTGGCCCATGCAAGCACACATGCACACTCATGATGACAGCATGCACATGCGCATACACGCGTGCACTCAACATATTTGTGTCATTGCCTTTCCTTCTACAGTCATGTAAGTGAGCACCGCATCCGCGAGGTCATTAGACAGCGAATATCTCTCCCCTTATGTCATTCTCTCTTATCTGACTGATCTCCAACTACCCCATAAAGACGTATACGTTGTCAAGCACAGGACGAGACTCCTCTGCACCTTCCTCTTTCATCACTGGGTGATACTGATCCGCATTGATCTGTATGTGGGGGAAACGCTTCTCGCCTGTTTGTTTATACCCTACCGACCACATAATTGCCAGGAGGAAATGCCATAAAGTGTTCGACTTGCGTTGAGACTTGAACTGCAATGATCTCGCGACACAGCGAAGACAGTAAACGGTGCCTGCTGTCTGGCAGTGATGGAAACAGTTGCAGGGCTGCGAGTTGAGTGTGGGGCTGTTTGTAACAGTAGAGCACAGAATGCATTGTGATAATTATGAAGAGAGTGACCCAGTTGTGTGTGAACAGCAGTGGGTCCTTAGGGCGGGAGGCATCATTCACAGGGCAATCTCCAGTTCATGGCACATAATACCGAGCGCAGTCACGGTTAGTGCACCCACTGCACAGCTGAGCAGTCAATCACTTGAACCACAGCAATCCCTATATGCTTGGGGTCATTCACCAAAAATTGCAGATCTCCTAGCCTGTAGCCTCATGGCTCAAAATGAACTATGAGGTTATTTTTGGGAGACTTGGTGTAGAGTGAATTCAGTGGGAAAAGAGTGCAGTTACAACTCAGAGTCATGCCAAAATACCCTATCAATGCATGGTGATGGCCATGCATTGTTGTGAGCTTGTAGCTTGTTTGATTATTGCTTGCGTGGGCGCAAGTTCGGCGATCTGTGTGTGGTATTCAGTGATTGGTAGTCGCTTGGAGTACTTCGATTTGGTTTCTGTTATGGTGTTATGTTGATGTAAGAAAAGACCCTTATAACTAAGGTCACAAGCTTGCTCCACTCACACACTAGTAGGCCATGGCCTGCGCGCAATGCACAAATTGGAACTCTACCGAGTCCTGATCTAGTTTTAGAAAATGTTTGCAAATCTTCACTTATGGTGGCACCATGCCTGAAATAGGGTTAAATTACAACTCTACAACTCCAGATTTGGCTGTGTATGGACATTGCACAGCTGCACCGGGTTCCTCTGATACCCACAATTGTTGGCTACGTTTCTTCTACTCGACACACAAAACCTATAACTACTACTCAGACACTACAATTAAACTAACACACTAATTATAGTTCTTAATTTCTTATTATTCTCTTTAAAATGCTGTAGACTCTAACCAGTTATCTACATAGCTGATGTATATGATGTACTATATGGTGCTACAACTCAACACACAGACAAAAAACCCAAACTATACTATATATGGTAGTATATAGTTATAATAACTATACTGTACTCAGCCTCTCAGACACTAGCTTTTGATCTTATGACTCTAGACTATAACATTATATTGCATCACATCAACAGAAAACTTAATATGTATCATGCTGTGCCCTATATAGTGAGGCCTCACTGTTTGCCATACAACAATGGCAACGTGGCTTCAACGTGTGTGGTTAGGTAGGTTTTTTGGGTACCCGCCAATCCTATGATGACATATTGCACCCTTTATAAGGCGCCACTGGAAGCTGCTTGGATTGAGTGTAACGATGAGTGAAGCTAGGATATACGAATAGATATTTAGCTATATTCATTTCTTATGCTTATCAGCCAGTTTTCAGAACAGATGACAGTATAATTAGCTGAAGGAGTTAGGATACGGATGAAGCTAGCCTTGGCTAATCGGACTCAAGATCATTTCCACGACACAGCTGGCTTCAATCTGACCCTATTTTGGTTTTATTTCAATATTTATAATCGACATTCATCCCATGGCTGGGACGCCCCTGTCTGTGGGGGTAGGAGAAGGAGGCGCGGGTCAGCTCAGGGGGGAGGGGGGCCCAATGTGCTGCCCAATCGAGGCGATCAATGAAGAGCTCCTGCTGCTGACCCCCCCTCTCCTCCTCTCCACACAGACAGAGGCGACCCTGGCCAGGGTAGAACGTCAACATAAACAGTGAAATGTCAACATAAACATCGAAACAAAACCAGAATACAGCCCAGAGGGAAGTGTCTTTCTGCAGGGAGACACTCCAGCACAATTATATAGTGGCCGATAGAGGAGAAAACGCTTAACTATATAAATATGTATATGTAGAATCTAGGCTTAAATGTTGTCTATATCACGCTGCCTCACCCCACACAACCCACTCGCCCTCACAAATTAGCCAAGCCGACCTGAGTCCGACGAATGTTTTGTTTTCATGATTTGTTGACAACAACAAAGTTCTGGAACGTCTGCAGGACGAAGCAAGTGTCTGTCTGAAGGGAAACAGCTGCGGCATCAAAGTAGAAGCACCATATAGGGGGAAAAAATATTGCTATATATCTATCTTGATTTTTGGCTAAAAAGATCCCTGGATTACCTTTAAGTCTGTGAAAGTGAGGTACTTCCACCCACGTGGAATTGGTAAAGTCGGTTAGTGTTTCAAAAAATATCAGTTTCCATATATTTTCAGCTAACTGCCCAGCTCTGGTCTGGGTATACAGTGGAGTGGCTGTGCACTCTCCGGCGGCAGTAATAGAGGTCGTGAGGGTTAATACTGCCATCATTCCCCCTGTAGTCAGCAGTCCACCCCTCTCTCTCTCTCTCTCTCTCTCTCTCTCTCTCTCTCTCTCTCTCTCTCTCTCTCTCTCTCTCTCTCTCTCTCTCTCTCTCTCTCTCTCTCTCTCTCTCCCTCATTCTCCGCCTATACTCCAGCACACAGCCACTGCCAGTGTTGCCAACTTGGTGCATTTGTCAGTTGTCACTATATTTTGCTTTTTTTTTCCAGAACCCACTAGTGCCAAAATTAGCGAAAAGCTCCTGGCAGAAAATCCTGTGTTTTTTGGCTGGTGAATTGGGGCGAAATTGATTGACAGGTGGAGATAAAAAACATTGTTTTTCACCATTTTTCCTCCTATGATAGAGTCCTCCTTCCTTCCTAGAAAGGAACATTGGTAACTAACCAAATGTACCCTTATAGATCTGTAACTCTTGAGATTGTAAACGCTCTCAAGAGTTAAATTATATTTAATTCTGAATTACCTAATTTTCAAGAATTACTATTTTTTTTACCAATATTTTGTCAGTTATTTATCCTAAATTAGTCAGAGAGACTAGACTCAACATCAAATGGTGGTCCCCCGTGGCTAAAATGCAGAATAATAAGTGGGCCCCGGTAAGAAAATGGTTGAAAACCCACTGCTCTAGCAGCATTCTAGTGCATTTTGGAAGTCCCACTAGTGCATTTTGGATTTTGGCAGTTGGCAACACTGCAGCCACTGCTCCAGTCACTCCCCCTCCATTCGTCCCTAATGTTAGACTGTGATCTGCCACCCCCTTTCACTCCTCCACACATTAGCTCCGTCTCAATGTCATCAGTCGTACTACTGTAAATGCACTGAGAGCTTTCCGTCCTTTCAGCTGCTTGTTACCACCTTGTTCGCCCGTTCTCGTGCCTCGCGTGTCTCTTCTATTCCCATATGTCTCTGTTCTAGCAGGCTCTCCCAGACGCCCGTCTGTTGGGTCTGACAGACACACACACACACGCGTGTGCCCACACACACACCGCTTAGAGACACACACACACACACACACACACACACACACACACACACACACACACACACACACACACACACACACACACACACACACACACACACACACACACACACACACACACACAGGTCCTTTAAATTCCCTTTTGTCTCCTTCCTCGCTCCTGCCTGTTTAAAAAAAAGTGGAAAAAACGCAAGAAAAGCAGCGACAAGCATGCAGACGGTAACCATGGCAACGCATGCAACTTGTCACCTCATCGTCCCTCGCCAGCCTTGGATCGGCTCAGTAAGCGCCCCTACCACCCCCCCTCGTCTTTTTCTCTCTGTTTATCATCCCTCTCTTTCTCTCTCTCTCTGTCTGTTTCCCCCGCCGTCTATCTTTCAATGTCTTTCACGCTTTCCTCCATCCCTCTGCAATCTTACCTCCATCCTGCTTTTTTATATTTTGTCTTATTGGCTTGAACATGCAGCAAAGGACACTGGGCTGGTGCTCATGTTCAAAATCATCCTAGTGATGGCCGTTAGGCTTCAAATCATCGTTTAAATCCTTTTCCTAGAATGCTATCAATGCGCAATTTAGTTCATTTAAAGAGTGAAGATTGTGAAAACAAAATAAATAGTGGCACTCTTTTGTGCTAACCTGTTGCAACACTCAAACACAGTAAGAAGAAAAAAATCTTGCTTCCAAATGTCGGCTTCTAATATGTTTTAAGTTAATCCTATTACGTCTAGTTAAGTTCAAACAACAAGAGTTCCATAGAAGGCTGTAGTTCGTATTCATCGATTACAAAATGGGACCAAGTGCAGTCCTTTCCTATGAATATGAACAATGGAGATGGATAAAAGCAGATATGACCTGTTATATTCACACTGTATATCAGTCTGCTGGTTGGGGCCTCCCTCGATCGAAGTGCAGAGCCAGCACTGTCATGTCTGTCCTGCAGTGCTCTGATGTAGTCTTTTATATGTCTGACTATATAGGAATCTCTGTGTCTCTCCACGGCCTTGAGGGGCACAGCTATGGTGCACACTCTTTTAAGTCAGGGGTTTTCAACCTTTTTCATACCAGGGTCCACCATTTATTCATCTGCATCTGAGCCACGGACCACCACTTGATGACATTTTTAGCCCCACAGACCCAAACACGAAAGATTTCTTTTGCTTTTGTCCACAATTCCAGGTTGGATTTCGAAGAAAACAAAACAGATGAACATCAAAAATGACCATTGATCTTCTACATTCTCTAGTTGTGTAATTCAGATGATGAATATTTTAACTCTGGAGAGCGTAACATGAAACCAAAAGGACCCGCAAGGGTCCATTTGGTTTCATGTTTTGGGTCCATTTGCCTCATCCCACTAGTTGACAATCCTTAACTGACTGCAGCTGCTGCCACCCCTCTGTGGGTATAATGTTCCATCAGGAGGAGAACAATTTCTTCAACATGCAACGTACTTGTGTACACATGCACTTATCTGTGTGGCCCAAAAAACACACACACACACTGAAAGACAGGAGGAGGATTTACTATGCATACATGTGGTTTGTACAGCAGTCGTACCGCATGTGGCAGCACGGTCTGAGCTTCTGCGTTATTAATAGTCTGTGAATAAGTGCAACCGCTGGCTGCCGTGTATACTGTTATAGCCTAGTGATGTGCTGACATATGGACGATGACAGTAATCGCACGTCCCCGATGTACCTCCGTGCCCCCCACCCCCACCCCGCTCCTGTCAGAGCACCCCACACACACACACACACACACACACACACACCCAGACTGTGCCAGCGGCACATTAGATTCTGTCTGAATCGGAATCTTTCTCCTCCTCCTCCTCCTCGGTGGCGGGCAAAAGTGGATGCAGAGAGAGCGCCAGAGTGTGTCACAGACCTCTGATGACAGATAGACAGACAGACAGACAGACTGAAAGACACTGCAGGGAAGGAAGCGAAAAAGAGTGCGCAGGGCATGGTTAGATGACATACGGAATGACAGGCAAAGTGCCCTGTGCATTTATATTCCCTCTGTGCCCGTGTGTGTGTGTGTGTGTGTGTGTGTGTGTGTTACTCAGAGAAATGTTCATCTGCCCTCCTGCCCTTTCTCTCTCTCTCTATCTCTCTTTCTTGCTCACTATTTCTCCATCTCTCCCCCTGGCTGCACTGCATGTCTCTCTCTTTGTCGCTGGCTTTCTTGTGTCTAATTAAAAGCACGGGTGATGACCTACAGGTTAATCAAGGGCATGCCCCCCCATCCCACCATACCTCCATCATAATTGTATGACCGCCACCAGGCAGTGTACCCCTGGGTCCTCCCCACACACACACACGGATGTCTGTTGCTCATCAGTCCTAGACTCGTCTCCCACTCCCGGCACTGCAATCTCTGTGGAATGACCTCCCCTTTTCCATCAGGACTGTAGACTCACTCCCTCGTTTCCACTGCAGTCTGACCTCCTTGGAGTCCCCAGCACTTCTTATTCTTGCCTATGTTGCCTTTGATGCTATAGCTATAATACTATATACTACAGTGGTTTTCAACCTTTTTGACATCAGGGCCCACTATTTCTTCAGCATTTGAGCCACGGACCACCATTTGATGACATTTTAGCCCCACAGACTCCAAAAGACCAAAACTAAAGATCCACAATTCCAGGCTGGTTTTGGGAAACAAAACAGTCAAACATACAGATCAAGATGGCCATTAATCTTCTACATTCTCTAGTTGTGTAGACTTGGGCTAATTCACATGATGAATATTTTAACTCTTGAGAGTGTAAACATGAAACCAAATAGACCCTTGCAGGTCCATTTGGTTTCATGTTTACACTCTCAAAGAGTTACATCTGGTTAACCAACTTTCATGTAGCCTGGGGACCAGCTGGAACCCTCAAAAGGACCACTGGTGGTCCCCTGACCACCGGTTGAAAGTCCATGCTATACTATGTTGGTTACTTGGTTTCCATATGCTATGCATGTCACTGAGGCAGGCATATACTATTTGCTATAAGCATGTTATTTAGATAGCATGTTGCTCAAGCAGCTGCTATCTTTAGATTTGGTCTAGATGGAGTACAGAGTATAGACCCCCGCTGGGACCTCAGTCAGCAAAGTACAGTATAAGGTTTAAGAGGTTAATTGATTTCAATGCACTCTATATTGACGTGAGCATTTACCCTGTCACTTGTTGACTCGGGTCGACGCTGTTTACTCTGATATTGCACTTCATACGTCGTTCTGGATTAGGGCGTCTGCTAAATGCCTATAAATTGTACTTGTCTTTCATGTCAAGCTTTGCATGCATGCAGATCCCTTTCACCTCCCCAGCTCACACTTCCTCCCAATTTCCCGGTGATCTGCGTCTTTTATGTTCACCCTCTCCGGTTTGCCTTTCGCTCGCTCAGTCTCCTTGTATTTAGCGTGTGCATGTGCAATATTATTTTTCCTCTTCTTTTCTCCCTAAATTTTACCACTGTGTTATCCCAGTGCCCTACAAAGCCCAAGCAAACAGCAACCATATCCACACCCCTTCCCTCCGCAAGCCTCCAGGGAAGAACGGGCCTACGTTCTTAAGTAAAAAAAAAAACTCCATGAAGCGCACAGTTAAGGGGATTAGCTAAAAATAGACTGGAGCCCGGTTTTTCGGCGTTCCTTGGCTTCATTTCTTCAAATACACACGTTTAGCTTTCTAGATGCATTTCAGGAAGAAGATGCTTGCGGTGTGGGGGGGCTGCCTATAGCCCTGACTCACCAACCCCTCCCACCAAGCCCCTGTGTGTGTGTGCGAGGAGCCCGCAGCCCCCCGTTTAGTGCAGATTACAGTGCGAGTGTGAGACCAGAGCACGGAGCAGATTGCTCATGTGCCACTGTGTAATGGCGTGAGGCTGCGGTGTGGCAGCCGCTCTACCACTGGTCCATAGCAGTGATTCCCAACCTGTGGGGTCCACTAGTAAGCCATGAGGGTGTAAGTTCCCCCCCTACCTCCCCAAATAATTGACCACACACTATGAAGTTAATGCTAATATCGAGAAAGATGCCATCTTGACCATCTGACCACTTAACACACCATGCAGCCATTGGGCTGCCGCGGCCTGTGTAGTGTTAAGTGGCCCACAAGTGCTTTGCTGATTTTCAAAAATTTCAAGTGCGCCCTCATCGTGAAAAGATTGAAACCCACTGGCCTCTAGTATCGCGTGGGTTTTGCTCTGTGCCTGATGATAATCCTTCTGCTTCTTAACATTTCCACTGCTTGAGCTATTTACCGTCTCGAAAAACAAAGCTACAAAGCTGAATCATTAGTCCCGCCACTGCCAGCATACTCCCCCTAGGTTAATACATACATATAAATATAACAACTGATCACACTGGATTTAAGGGCAGCTTGTAACAGCAGTAAATGCTGCTGAAATTAGCAAAGGGGGAGAGTGCATGTAAATGCTATAAAAGAAAATGACATACTGTTGGGACACACACGCGCGCGCATGGGCACACACAAGCACACACACCAACATATTCTCATTGCCAATGCGTCAATACCACACACACACACACACACACACACACACACACACACACACACACACACACACACACACACACACACACACACACACACAAAGAGAGAGAGAGGCTTGCTCTTGTGCCAAGGAATTTCGTGATTGATTGTCCTTATTCCTTAGTTGAGCAATGGAACTCTAAGCTTTAAAACACCTGCTCTAAGGACTGCCACAGCATGGCATAATTTAGTGATTAATTAAAAGGCCCATGTCTCACCCTGTCAGAGTAGAGCGCAAACTCTGTCCTGGAACTAGAAATTACACTTAGACTCAAGACTTTGTTATTTATTTATTTTTTTTTTGATATACGATGCACACTTTAATGTAGAATAGCTACAAAAATAACAGTCTTAGGGCCCTGATACACCTAGCAATGTTTTGATCAACATCAACAAGCAACGTCAATTATCAACGTTGACTTTTCACCTTTCTGTAGAAAATGATCAACTCTTGGTTGTTCAGAAAAGTCTGAGATCTTTAGCGCCCTCTACTGGGCAACATTTTGGAATCCAATCACAGCCCTCCTGGGCGTCACCTGATCCTTTCTCTCAGACTGAAACCATGGCTGCTGCTGCTTCACTGCTGTGGACAAAACAAGGAACTTTTATCCCGCTAAATGAACATTTTGAGTTGGTTGGCAGTTGGGTGGAAATGATTCAATGCAAACTAAGGCTTCTTTTTTCTGAGAGTGTACAAATGGAACCAAATGGACCCGCTAGGGTCCATTTGGTTCACATTTGAACACTCTCAGGAAAAAAATGAAAAAGGGTGGAATTCCCCTTTTAATGGGAGGTGTTGGCTGTTGCCATGTGTCTCATCATGTTGCCCGTTGATGTTGACATTGCCAGTTGTTATTGATCAAAATATTGCTAGTGTATCAGGGCCTTTAAAGCTGTTCCTCATGTTGCTGAGGTCCACTGAAACCCTCCCAAGGACCGCTGGTGGTCCCCGGCCCGACTTTTAGAACCAGTGCCTTATGGGAAAGTTGGTTTGCAGCGAGAAACACAATACCCATCAGCTAAAAAAACATTAGCAGGTACAGTATATCATTATCACCCAGTGTTTTAGCGAGACCTTCCTGTAATGGAACAGTGTCATGTTTGAGACTTGCAGACAGCACTACAGTATGTCCTTGAAGAGTTTGTCCTCAGTGAATGTAGTTTTCTCTTGGGGGGGTAAAGACAGCAGGCTACTATACATATGATATATGTACATACATACGTATATTCCCAAAAGATGTGGGGGAAAAAAGATACAACACATGGCGATACTTTAGAAGGCAGAGCGCGTCTGTCCAAAGGACCTTTTAGGATGGAAGGGAGCTACTAACAGTAGCTCTGTTACAGTTGAGAACAACGTTTACGATGGGATAAATGAAGATGGAGTCTTCCTCATGGACTGTTGACAGGGGCAAACAATGACTACACACTGACGCAACATCTGAAAGCCCACTCTCCCCTCTGGGTGACACACGGCTGTTGGTTTTCCATCCAAAGCCTAATGAGGGGCTGTGTTAGCATTCAGGAAACGGTAAGGCTCGACGACAGCTCTTCCCATGTGGTCTCTTTGTACTGCTCGAGATTGTCCTTAGGCACACTCTTCTCAAAGCGCTTACCAGATTGGGCTGCGCAAAAGGATATAAAATTGAATACAACAAAAAAATAAAATAACGCATCCTGGAAAAAAAAAGAGCATTTGTGCTGCCTTTGGGAAGGACGCTATATCAGAAGATTTTGAGGTTGAAAGCAAGCAGCGTGTACCCTGCCCCCCACATGGAAAATAAATAAAGAAACCACTTACAGTGCATGAAAACCACGTACACACGAAGCACACACCCTATACTTTAAGGGACATTTTTAACTGGGCACTATTTCAGACCACTGTTCTCGGGGCACTTTTATGACACTCCGCCGCTTAAATCAATTACAAGGACTAGCAGTGGCATGAAGGCATTGGCAGTAATAACCCACAGACGCACAGGGCCGCAGTGCCTCACAGAGTGAGAAGTGATTAATGAAAAATCATACCGATTGGAAGCTGAAAGAAGGGGAAAAAATCACACGAGAGTTAATCACACGAGAGTTACTCACACAGTCAAATGAGTCATCCATCTACTGTAGTAGTAACTGTACTTCTCCTTTTCATTCATTGCCCGGAAACTATATGGGTCACTGTCTGTGAACCATTAGCAGCACCGCATCTCCACTTTAACCTTTAATGCACACTTTAATGAGGTTGTACAGTATGTGAACTCTGTACTGATCAGATTGTCTCATCTGCATCACAATAGCACTTAGGTTGAGTTTAGTAGTAAGGTTACCTAGGAGAACTGGATGTTATACTGCCATTTCTTGCATGCTCATGAGCCAATTGCTGTAGTGATGCATTCATGGCACCGCTGTGAAGGTTGGGTTACAGAGATTATGTTTTCGTCCCGGTCTGTGTATGAGTAGCCTCGACACCCAGGCTTTCATTTTCATTCGCATTGCGCGAAAACGGAAAGCCTGGACTAACGCACGTTGGAAAGTGGCCTTGAGGGGGGAGTGAACCTTCCGGGGTGGGCGTCGCTCTAAATGATGTGACGTAGAACAGCAGTGGACGGGAGGGGGAGGGGCCGGAGATGACGACACGTTAGTGAGATCAAATCAGAGCGCAGCACTTCCACCGTGTGGATCCCACGACACCCCGCCCCCCAAGGCCAAAATCATTGAGGGCTAGACCAGGCTAGTGTATGAGTGATTTTAATGCTTGCACCGTGCTGAATATACCAAGTATCAAGCCCAAAATATGTCTCCAGTCCGTTTTTACCTTTATTTGAGAAGTGACAGAAGTAGACAGGAAAGTGGGGGGAGAGAGATATGGTTTGGATGCATGGTAAAGTTCTTCTTGATCGGGACTCGAACCTGCAATGCTCTGTAAAGCTAGCTTACCTGCCAAGTTACCTGGACCGCTGAGCCAACCTTTTACAATTAATTAGTCATTTTTAATCAACTAAATGAGACATACCTTGCGGAGTTAGTTCAGTCAAACATTCTCGAGAGGTTTTATGCTTTGCTCGAGGGCACATACTGAAGGGGTTAATATGCTGCAATTCATGTGGGTGTATTCAGTATGTGCAAGACCCAATGCCATTGGCTGATGTGGCAGTCAGCTGTCCAATTGGGCGGGGTATTTAAGCTCTCTAGTCTGGTTGCTTCTTCCTGCCTTCCTTCTGCATTATGGTTCGTGGTTGTTATGTGATGTTTGCTCCCACCACCACCCCAGCACCACCAGTGGGCTCTGTTATTTATGTTCCCCATTGGGGGATTATTATTGCATATCTATCTCCCTGCTCTTAATGTTTAAAGATGATGTTTATTGTGCTGAGCAGGGAAAAAAATGTAGCTGAGCCGAGCGCCAATGTAAAATATTACGTTGTATATGCGCTTGTATTCTGAGTCTAATAAATATTGGTTAAATAAATATTTTTTAGATCTTTTCGTGAGTTATCTGACTGAACCGAATTTAATCCTCCCTACCATGGTGGTGTTTCCTGAAGGGGAATGATGTAATGATGATTGTGATTAAGTACTGCTCTTGGCAGAGATGACTTCCATATATCCGTATACGTACTGACTGCTGGCTATGGTTCTTCTGTCCTGTCTAGCTGGACCCAGACAACACCGGTTTCATCGCAGTGGAAAACTTCACCAGCTTGGTGGAGCACCATGAACTGCAGCTGGACCCAACCAAACTGGACATGCTGTTCGCTCTGGTCCAGAGCAATGAGGACGGACAGGTGTGCTACCAGGAGCTTATTGAGCTGGTGAGTGGAAAGCAGTGGACAGAGAGATACATGCTGTACTTCACGATGAGTCTATTTACTCCTAAACATTTTGCCAAACATCACACACACACTCCTATCGCCCTGATGGAGACCGGTGCCCAGAAGGGCACTTTTTCTTGTTACTGTTAGTGTTAGTGTTACACAACAAGGTTTGCAGGTATACAGGGGTGGGTGAATTTATGTTGGTGAACGCTAAATGGTAGGAAAAACATAACAGATATCAAATAAATAGCTGTGGAATAAAGACTAATATAGAGGTTAATAAAGAGATTTTTAGAGGTTTCTTGTCCAAATAAAAGCTAATATATCAAATTGCCGAATATATCAAATATGCATAACATTTTATGGGAAACGGGAGTATCTGCAGTCCTTTTTACTGTACAGTGTAATGGGAGCGTGCGAGGCTGAAATGGCGACACGTCTCAGTGCCTGTTCAGCAGCCTGATGTCCTGACTGTGAAATCTGTCCCCTTGTCTATTCGTTCAGCATTTTGATCTCGCAGCATTGCCTGCCTGATGGTAACTGCATGAACAGATTGTGGCTGGGTTAGTAATACGTGTCTTTGACGATCTGCTTAGCCTTGGCTACACACCACTTGGCTCGCCGTATATACTGTATGTCTCAGTAGAGGAGCGAAGCTCAGTTTCCGAACCCTGTGCAGGGCCGTCTGCACCACGTTGCATCCCAGACCGCTGCAGTTCCCATATCAGGCCTCAGCACCACTCAGTTCCCATCAAAGGGGGTGCTGTTTCACCAGTAGGCCTGCCGTGCGTGCACACACAGCACCACACCGAATTGTGTGTAGAGTCCAACCAGTAAAGATTTTTTTGGATGAAGTAACCGATACGATAAAGCTATACAACCACCAATAACCAATTTGCAACCAATATAGGTTTTGTTTTTAGCTGGAATGAAATGGACCTTTTTTCGTTGTGAATTGTGCAAAGATTTTGTGCTGACATGATTATGCAGTGGTACAGTCACGTTGGCAGTAGTACAGGCAAACTGCTTTCTTAAACGAATGTCTTTATTCAAGACTTTTCTTTCTCTTTTTAACTTGTTCGGTCGAGCCGTCAAGAAACAAATGGTGAGTGAATATTGACATGGACAAACAAATACCAGTCCAACTCTCCAGCACCATTGACATCACTTTGTCACATAAACATAAAAATACACTGTAGCAGCTAGTAGCGTGCACTGTGCGCTTTTTAAAATTCTATCGGTGACAGTTTCACCGTTATGATAGAACCACCAATAGAAGGGAGACCCCCGATACGATAGACCGATTCTATCAGTCGGACTCTTATTGTGCTTTTTTATTTACTTACTGGTAAGTAAAAGTATCAATCCTACAAAGTTTTACAGAAATCGGCACAATACTTGATGCCGCTGCTGTAGAACGTCCCTGAAGGGAGCCCGCGGCTGGTACATATGTTTGACTGTTTTGTTCGTGGGGTCCTCAGTGATGTGTAAGCCGGGAGTAAAAGTTGCTGGTCCTTTCCACTGTGACGCCATCGACGGGGATGTGCGTGCATGCTCTCTCCCCTCTCCTGTTGTCGACAGGCAGCACCTTACTGTCTTCCTGACTTTAAGGGCAAGGTTGTTCTCTCTACATATATATCAGTGTGTCAGTGATCTGACCTCGTCTAGGCAGTCTCATCACTGCTGAATCACAGGCACATCACGCTGACGAGGCTGATGATGGAGCTGAGTGCATACAGCCACACACACAGTCTAGAGGAGAGCTCTCAGCGCACGCAGCCCCGAGGGGCTGCTCTGTTGAGGGTTAGTGGTTCAGATGTGGCGTTGGCCCATTTTTTACTACCTGCGATGACCCAACAAGAAGTGCACAGCTGCACACAGCCGGGTGCAGGCGTGTTAACTTGGTATTGAGGTTGGCAGGAATTATTCGGTCCAATTCTGAGCTCTTCGCAAACAGCAGGTGGCCAAAACGTGGACAGGCAGGCAGGCAGACAGACAGATAATGTGTTAAAGTGGCTCCAAATCCACTCAGACAATTATTTTTCATATTTTCTCAGTGTGCTATTTGGGTGTAGTACCAGAAAAACAATAGCCACCCCCCCTCCTCCTCCTCACTGCCCCCCGTCCCACCCTCACCTCATTGTTCTTCGGTGTCTCATTAGAATGATCTGACTGGTTTCAGGCGATTTCATTGGGCTTCTTTGAGAGGGGGTGTGGATTCCGTGCCTACCACTATGACTAAAAGGCTGGAGGCAACGTTAAAGGACTATTAAATTTGGTATTTTTAGTGGAGAATCTGAGAGTCTCAGAAAATCACAGACAGAATACACTGGGGATGATAAAAACACCAACAATCTTGAAAAATGTAAAATTCCTGCATGGTGAATTAAACCCTGAGGATCACGTCTGTCCTTTATTCCAGCATAATAGCAGGTGCCATTGAAATGAAAAAATAAGTCCCTCCCTCACCAACCTCTCAAAGCGTTTTCTGACAATTGAGTTTGATGCTTGGCAGGTGTCCAGTCGTACTGACACTATTGTCTTGGAGTGCTTCATAGCGACAGGCATCTTCAAGCCCACGGACACAAAGGTCCTGCCATGCAGCTTGTCACACACAGATGTTCGCCAACTTGAAGGGTTTGTTTTGTGTGTGTACATATATGCAGGCTGGCCTCCTCAGGTGTCACTCCCTCCAAATGGATTGAATGCATTTTTTTTATTAATGGATTGCATTTTTATAGCGCTTTTCCAAGTGCTCAAAGCGCTTTACAATGGTCCATTCATTCATACATTGGGAAGTAGAGCGGCGAACAGTCAACGCCAGCGTCCCCACTTCCCACATTCACACACCAATGGTGGCCAGCTCACACTGACCAACTCATTGGAGGCAATTTGGGGTTCAGTGTCTTGCCCAAGGACACTTCGACACATAGACAGGAGGAACCGGGATTCGAACCGCCGACCCACGGGTCATTGGACGACCTGCTCTACCTCCTGAGCCATGTTTACAGGGGCGGATGTAACATTTCCCAATTGGAGGGGCAAGAACGCCACGGGCGATGAAGTCGCACCCTGTGCAATTCACAGGTGGTCCTGCCTCTGACGTCTGTTATTGTCTGAAACCTTTGCCACATGCCCTTCACCCTCTTTTCCGTTGAGCCAATCTTCCACTTTGTTGTTGTAGCCTACTCCCACTTGGCCTTTCTGACTGTCGTCTGGAGGTCAGAGGGGGCATATCAATAAATCTGGCATAGTCCAGGAACGGTCAGTTGTGTCACGCGCAACATGATGTGCCATGTGATATCAATGCCATTAATCCACTGTGTCTGGTTGGGGGAATTGGGGTATATTGAAACTAACTCGGTTTACTTGTAACGTCATCTGTCCACTTTCTAATGCAATTCAAAACCCTGTGACCGTCATACTTGAGTACTTGCCAATGTTGTTCTGGAACATACCGTATCAACAAACCGGCACACACGCACACACACACACGCGCGCGCGCGCGCGCACACACACACACACACACACACACACACACACACACACACACTACAAGAGATGTGCACAGGGGGAACACGCATTAACACAGAGAATCCCCTGGGATCCTTGGTGTCTCTGAGTACCAACTGCTACTGAGGAGTGTGGTGAATCCCTCCATACACACAGGCAATACATTAACACCACACCATCAGGAGAGTTGAATTTTATATTTGTAGCATTCCTAAGCTAATAATATGATGACTGGCAGTGGCAGCATGGTTCCCCCAACAGAAACAGAGTGTCCTTTGTGTCCATTGGGGAGTGTAGGGAGCATATAGACTAGCTGGTCATCATGTTATTGGCTTAGTGGTGAGACAAAGGCAAACAAATATCCATGACTTCGAGTCTCCATGGCTGGAGTAATCGATTGAAAAAACAGTCACTTTGGGGGTGTGAACCTTTAAATATCAAATTGAAATCTGTGCACATGTACATGCACAACCGTAATTTAGAAAAGGTTAAATAATTGATTTTTTACCCTCCAAAGAGACCCTAGTAAGCTTTACACTGGGAAAATTGACCAGCTATCAGTGCATCTGCAGTTCCAGGAAAGGGAGGCTTATTCACTCCAATTTAACATATTGGAAATTCCAGATACGCCCATATGATGTTGACTCATACAGATGTTATTGTAACACATTTTGTTACTGATACACCGATCACTTGCATTTCTGTAATCCGTTTACACAACTACATCAGATAATTAATTATCTCGTTCCTTGAATAATATTTTGATAATAATAATAATATTTTATCCAATTCTAAAATGCATGATTTTCAATTCAAATCGGAAATTTTTGCCATATTTGAATAGCATTTGTTTCTATTTTTTTTTTTTTTTCATGCTAGTGGGGTAATTTTACTCATTCTTTGGAATATAGGCATTTCAAATCAAATCATACCAAACTTTATATAATAATATAATACTGTTAAAACCCAGGGAGAAAAGGTGGGTTTTCAGTAAGGATCTGAACAGGAGAAATGAATGCACGAGTGGCTATTTGTAATTGTTGGCAGGGGAGATTAACTTTAGCACGTAATCTGAGCTGAAAGTAGCTTTATATTTATATGTTAGCAGGCCAATATATCCTCAACAGTAGGCAGTGCTAAGGTGTTTAGCACTCTTTTTGTTTCTCCTAGCTTTTCCAAAGTCAATAAAATGTAATTGCAACAGTAAAAGTCTTGATCGGGAATACATCACTGCGAGAGCTGTATTTGTCTTCTCATTCCCTTTATTACATTTCTCTCTTCTGTCTCTCTGTGTCTGTCTCTCCTCCGCCATGCCTGAGTTCTGTCTGTGGCTTTGTAATGAAGGCTGTTCGATTTGGGGCACGTCCAAATCGTCTGAAAATTGCACTGCGGTGATACAGCCTGCTCCCACACTGACATTTCCAGCTTACCTCCCTGCTTGCTTTTTTTGGGTGGGGGATCTGTGCTAGGCTAGTTCTGTACTTCTCTCCTTGAAGGGTTTCTCCTCCCACTAAACCATCTAGTTCAGGGGTTTTCAACCTTTTTTTACACCAGGGCCCACTATTTGCTCAAAGTTTTAGCCATGGACCACCATTTGATGACATTTTGGCCCCACAGACCCCAAAATTAAATATTGATTTTGCTTTTGTCCACAATAGCAGGCTGGATTTGGGGAAACAAAACAGGCAAGCATACAGATCAAAATGACCATTAATCTTCTACATTCTCTAGTTGTGAAGATCTGGGTTAGTTCAGATGATGAATATTTTAACACTTGAGAGTGTCAAAATGAAACACTCTTAAAGAGTTACATCTGGGTAACCAATTTTCCATCATTTAGCCTGGGGACCACCTCTCAGGGACCACTGGTGGTCCCCGGACCACCTGTTGAAAACCTCTGATTTACTTTCAAGTGTTGGGGGAGGGCTCACTCCTTCTCTCGGATGCTTTGCTATCTGAGGACAAGGGATCGGAAGACGCGCTTTTTTCACGGCCTGTCAGCGAAATGCAAATTGACTTCGATCAGCCCGCAGTGCTGGTAGTAGCAGGCAGTAATCTGAGGTAATTTGAGTATGTGCCCCCAACCCTGGGAGAGATATCGACCCTCTGTACCTGAATGGCTAAGATTTGTCTGCGCTCCCAATATGTGCAAACTCTCATCGTGCACTTCCCCGCCCACAGACAGACACGCCTGCACACATAATGTACAGTATATGTACTGTACATACAGTACTACCCCCCTATATACACACACAGTCACGCACACAAATAAATTCTCCTTATGCATGCAGTTAGCCTAAATTACCTATACAGACACTCTCTCTCACATGAAATGAAATACCAATACTGAAGGCCATATTTCTCTCCCACAGAAGACACACGCGCGCACACGCACACGCACACGCACACCAGAGATGGCGACTCGAGTTGAAGACTCGGACTCTTTTCCGACTCGAGTTGGCAAAATGCGACTCGAGACTCGACTCGGACTCCGTCCCTAATGACTCTGACTCGACTCTGACTCCAGCTCAATGACTCTCAATGACTCCTCGAGTCTTTAAGAGTCTTGCATTACTTTTTTGTACCCACAAAAAAATCCATTGTCCTTTTTTCCTGTCAACCCCCGTGCGCAAAGGAAAACAGAGTTTGGGCACTGCAGGAGTTCTCGTGCGCAGCGCACACACGCTATAAACGGGGGATTTCGCTGAACATGTTTTTAATGCAAAATTAAAAGGTATGACAAACATACAGTACATAGCAGGCAAAGTTATTGACTTTTTCATTTAATATTATTGGCAGCTTTGCTTAATAGATCTGGCCCAGATTCAGACTGGCATGATTGACTGCCAGCACACGTGTCTCTAAGCTGCGTGAATAAAAAGGACATCTATCTTCATATTGTTTGATGAAAAAACATGGCCTATACCTTTACCCAATGAAAATATAAAATATATAAATTATGCACTGTATTGACAAATTGGAATTAAAACAATCGCCTGAAAACTGAGCGAGGATTGCACGTTTGTAATCTCAGCTTTTTGGATCGGAGCGGCTTTGTCGCCGTGATTTGACTTCGTAGGCGGCTAATACGGGTATGGTGACCATACAACAAACAAATGTGTGGGCGCAAGTTATGCTAGCTGTTATGCTCGCTTCTAGTATTATAAACAACGGACTAAATGGATTATAAATCAACCAAGCAAGTGTTCCTGGGCTTGGAACCTGATTCCACACAGACGGATGGTGATGCTGCAAAATACATGTTTAATATTTCCGACGTTGGGGACCCTCTTCTAATGAATCAATCAATCAATCACTGTGGACATAACTTTCCTCCCTGACGATAAATCCGTTGCAGTTGTGGAACTTCAACCGTGATAAGCAAGCATTTGTGAGTACATTTGCTCACCCTTTCCTAACGTGGTCATATATATGCTATACTGCAGGGGTTTTCAACCTTTTTGACTCCAGGGACCACCACTTATTCCGCATTTGGGCCACGTACCACCATTTGATTACATTTTCACACCAAATACAAATACCCAAAAATAAAGATTTGTTTTTGTTTTGTTCACAATTCCAGGCTGGATTTTGCCGACAAAACAGTGTAAACTTCTTAATTAAGTGGTGCTAATTCAGATGATGAATATTTTAACTCTTGAGAGTGTAAAAATGAAACCAAATGGACCCGCAAGGGTACATTTGGTTTCATTTTTACACTCTCAAGAGTTACATCTGGTTAACCAACTTTCCATCATTTAGCCTGGGGACCACCTGGAACCCTCTCAGGGACCACTGGTGGTCCCCGGACCACCTGTTGAAAACCCCTGCTATACTGAGACCGCCGTGTCTATGTGGATGTGTTGTAGCATTGTGCAATCCGTCGGATCATAGTTTTGTATTCAGGCTACATTTTAAAAACGATAGGAAAAAAAAAAGACTCGCGACTGACTCGCGAGTCGAGGTCAGAGACTCGCGACTCGACTCGGACTCCGAAGCCAAAGACTCGGACTCGACTCGGACTCCAAAGCCAAAGACTCGGACTCGACTCGGACTCGACCGACGAGACTCGTGGGCATCTCTGACGCACACACACACACACACACACACACACACACACACACACACACACACACACACACACACACACACACACACACTCACTCCTTCCCATTGATGCGCACAAGTGCTGCTGGTGCAGACTTGCTGACTAATTTCAATATGGATACGGATGTGAATGGTCTTTCAGTGTGGCGGTCTCTCTTTTCTCTGTGACGCTTGCCAGGTTCGTGCAAGCAGGTTTCTCTTCTGCAGAACCTGTAGGTACCCGACACTCTCTCACTCGCTCTCTTATCCTTCTTTTTTTTCCCAGCTCACTTTTCTTACCGTCTCTGCCTGTCTGGCGGTGGTGTCCTTTCTTTATGTTTCTCTCTCTACTTCCCCTCACCTCTCTCTTGCTTCTGTGTTCTTTGTCACACAGTGTTTCCTTATTCCTGTTTTTGTTCGTCAGATACTCGGATTAATCTTCCTCTGGTACTCCTCTTCCTCGCCCTCCTCCTCCTCCACCTCCTCGTCCTTCTCTGCCCCTCTATTATCTATTCCCCCCTTTTCTCCAGCCATTTCGTCCTTCCCAATCTCTCTCTCTCTCTCTCTCTCTCTCTCTCTCTCTCTCTCTCTCTCTCTCTCTCTCTCTCTCTCTCTCCTTCCCTCCCTCCCCTCCGCTTCTCTCTCCCACCCGGGAAGACACCATAGACTGCATGCGTGACGGATGACATTGGTATTTTGAGTTAGAAAGTGCAGCGCTGCCATTCTATTATCTCCTGGATCTACGGTCTGCCGTCTGGCCTGAGTTAGGGCCCGGCTCCCAAGATGGAAAAGCCCTGTCCGGGAAGATCGACTAGTGTGTGGAGTGTGGGATTCTCTGTGTGTGCGTGTGTGCGTGTGTGCGTGTGCGTGTACAGGTGCGAGTGTGGCTATTTCTCCGTGCCCTGTAAATGTGCTGTTGTGATTTAGAATCCTCTGTTGTAATGCCTCTCCGGTCGGAGGCGGTGTGACTGGTCATTCGATTGATTTACCCTTCTGCAAGCAAGCGTGAACTCGGAGAACAAGATGACACCAGGGCAGTCTCGCACGACACGTTCTAAAGTTTTATAAAGCACACATAAGAATACATACATTTGACCATGCGACCAAAAGACGAACGAGATAAATGATACAGAGGTGGGCAAGATTTCAATTTCAAGATTTTTTTCCTCATTGCATGCAGCTTTCTTACATGTGATTAGATATGATTTTAATATATGCATACACACTGTTGATCCATTTAACAAATAATATGTTTCCCCAAGACAATCTATCTAAGTGGTTAAGAATTCTAGCGGTGATATTTTGTATATATGGCAATGCAGTTAACTTGATAAAGGAAAGTAACATGTTCTAAGAAATATTAGGAGTGAACACGCACAGTATAATCTCTGTATGTTATAAGTTATGCACATATTAGGATTTGGATCAAGCCCCTCTTACATATTCCAACATGTGCCTAGGCCCTAGGCACATGTTGGAAGTCCCCTAGGCCCTAGGGGACTTTCTTTTAATGTTATCCTTGTGAGAGACTGGTGCCTGTCATGGGCTGTAGCGGCGCAAAATATCTTTCAGCCACACATTGATTCTGGGGGATGTGTTTGTGTGTACTGTATAACAGCATTTGACATCTTCCAGGGTAGTCATGCAGACGTATCTGAGCTAGAGAACTCCATCCGCTCAGCCTGAGGGCTGAATAAGTAACACAACACTAAAGCATCTTCTCCTGGGACAGCATACACACACACACACACACACACACACACACACACACACACACACACACACACACACACACACACACACACACACACACACACACACACACACACACACACACACACACACACACACACACACACACACACACGCACCCTCTGTTTGTACAGTACAAACAGTATGTACATATAGTGGGTACTGCATATAATATACACAGAATTATGCAAGCATGAAGACATGCATAACTTCCATTAGCGACACACACCTTTACATAGACTTACATACGTACACACTTTACAGTACTCAACAAAAGTTGTCTTATTGTATATATCAATGGGTGGTCAAAATGGTTCTTTCATCTCAACTCTTCATTATTAAACATTGACATTATATCTGTTTTAATGTATTCAATTAATACAACTTTAACTAATATGGTGAGCCATACTACGTTGTGTTCCTGAGATTGCATTGCATTTTGTAGTGTACACTCTCAGGCTCCCACATCTTCATGCACATACACTCACATATACAATGTAGAATATAATGTGTCTGGTGTCCCTAAACTTGAACACTAAAATAATATGCACTTGAGCATACAGTAGTACGTTCACACTTTACTTCCTCCATCTTGCACTGATCTCCCAAGACGGCCGACACTTGCTTTTGATCCAGCGACACATTTTCACATAATTACATCTCAGACTGAGAGCGAGCTGACAGGGAGAATCACTCACCGTGTCCAGGTTAAAGCACTTTAGTGTATCTTATTTTACTCAAGTTTACGACACAATAATCACTTTCCTGGAGTTTTTATGTGTGCAATATGTGTGTGTGTTTTTTTTTTTTAGATATCTTAGTCATGGTGTCATGATGGTGGTCATGGTGTCCATGACCAAAAGCCCTAGTCAAACACACAAACTTTTTTTCTGGCCTGGTTATCTTATCTACTACAATTCCTATTAACATTGAGTGGCTGCAGTGCAGTTTCTTCCAACTCTGAAATGCTAAATTAATGAATAAAGCTATACTAAATCGACATTCATCTATGCAATAATGAACAAACTACGTGTGAGTGCAGGTGTATAGAGGGTGAGCATGTGACATCATATCCGGAAGTTATGCAGGAAGTAGAATTAATACAAAAAAGACCTGATCTGAATCTGATTACGTCCAACTCACTATGGCACACGGTTTTCCATTTCCATCTACTTTCTCCTTATTAAATAGTGTCTGCCCAGCATACTGCCCAGCATATAGTATTTTCTGTTTTTTCCTCTCCATCCTTATATACAAGCTAGTTTTGTGCAAATATATATTTTCTCTGTGAGAGCTTAACAAACTTTAGAAAATGTTGTGTGACTCTGCCACTCCGACATTTTTTTCCTTCAAGTTCACGCCAGCTTGCACAGGCGTGAATCAATTGAATGACCAGTCACCACCTCTGACTAGAGGAGAGTGACTAGGATCACAACAGAGGATAAGTAAATCACAACAACTGTCAGAGCTTTCAGGAGACGTGCCAGTCTGTGTACAGAGGGCAAACTAGGGACACAGAGTTTGTACAGCGTGTGTCATGTGTAATTGCATATATTGATTTCTTCAATGGGAGCACCCTCGATGCTAGCATCTACTGGCAATAGTCGGTTATTGTTTTCAATCCAGGGTAATTCGCCTAATGTGCATTGCAGAACAAGTTTGTTCTGCCTCAGTCAGACTGAGAGACGTTTATGTGAACACAATGTTTTACCTCAGTTCTTTACCTTTCATTTTCCATTTTGTCTTTGATTTAAAGCATATTGGCTTTAATGTCCAAGTCAAAACACCTGTATCCCTGCAGGTATTAGCTGTCCGCTACCAGGGTGTATTGTGACATTTAATGGCTATAACGTGGTCGTTAAAGAGCTATTGGTTGTAAAGATTTCAGTTGCGGCCTCTTCGGCTGCATTAAGTGCCCACAGCAGTGCACCACTAGAGGATATGGATGCAGCACATTAGCATCACTGTCACGGGCAAGCAGTGAGCACCAACACACACAGCCAGGGGCGTTTTTGCCATTAGGCAGACTAGGCAGTTGCCTGGGTACGCCACCGGGGCAACCACCAGACATGCTTTAAAAGGATCCCATGCTAATAAGCCTCATATAAATACATTATACTAGTCCTCTATAACTAGAAGTGAATTTAAAAAACATAAAATATGTTCTTTAGTCATACTTTCTGTACACCCACACACATATGTGCTCATGCACGTGCACACAGGTGTACTTACGTATGCGGCATTCAGTCAGGAGACATTCTTCTCGATGGGTTAAAAGTTGTGCACTTTGCTTAAGTGTTCTATAGGGAAGTCCTCTTTTTTTCAGTTTTTAGCCCATGATGATTAAACCATGAAGGAGGGTTATGAAGGATAGATGTTGACTCCCGCTTTAAAAGGATTTGGCCCGAACATAAGCAGAGAATCTGGGTCAGGAGAGACTCAGTGGAGTCACTGTTGCTGAGATCCAGTGTGTACAGTAGTGTATAGTTGTATTGTATGTATCTAAAAGAAAAAAAAAGTGTTTAAAGGTATTATAGGCAACTTTTTCTACTACTTTGATACTGCACCCGTTTCCCTACAGGCAGATGCATGCTTTGCCCTGCAGACGGTCCAGAACGGTATTGTTGTCAACAAATAATTGACGTTGGGCTTGTGACAAGCTACTATGTCAGGGGAGGGGAGGTGGGAGGTGAGGCAACGTTTTGGCCAATCACAGTGCAGCAGCCTCCAGCAGTTTCATAATGAGCCAATAGAGTGGAGGTGAGGTGGAGTTAGATTAAAATCTACAAACACAGAGATTGTACCCACTAAAGTTGCCTATAATATACTTTTAAAGGTGTGCAAATCCTTTGACAGAATCTTGGTAAATTAGTAACTACAGCACCCCTATCCACGCTAAACCAAACATGCTTTGATTAGGCTTAGTACTCTGCGTGCTCAAATGTTTATTACCATTAATTGAAGGATTTATTTGCATGAATACATGTAAATGGCACAGTCCATGCTCAGTCTCTGGGTTTGTGCTGTACGTGCATGCACAGCACAAACCTGGTTCGGTATGTGAAAATGGGATTCTGTTTACTTACATTTTTCCCCTCCACATTGCTACTACTTGATGCTGCAGCTGTGTCCCTGCAGACAGACACTTGCTTCGTCCTGCAGATGATCCAGAACTTTGTTATTGTCAACAAATCATGAAACCAAAACATTCGTCGGGCTCAGGACAGGCGGTGCTAATGTGTGAGGGGGAGGGGTGTTGTGTGGAGTGAGGCAAAGCATTCTCCAGCAGTTTCATAATGCGCCAATAGAGTGGAGGTGAGGTGGAGTTAGATTCTGTTTTTAAACACATCTGTTTACAAACACAGTGTTTGTACGCACTAAAATTGCCTTCATTACCTTTAAACAGACATGTTGTTAGTAGCTTTACTGAACTTGATGGAACTGCCAACCACTCTGACTCTGTGATTTTGCATAAACCAAACTGTAGTTTTGGACACGCAACGCCGCTGGCGAACGGCCCTCGAATATTTCCAACTGTCATTAGCGTTTCCCCAGTATTGAGCTTTAAGCTATTGACCATGTGGTACGGCTAATTAAGCCATCAAGGACAGCAGCTAGAGCTGAGAGGATGAGAGCAGCATGTGCAGCGAGACCACACGCAGCTTCCAAGAAGCAGAGAGACTGCTGGTGTGGGAGACACATAATAATATGCCCCTACACACACACACACACACACACACACACACACACACACACACACACACACACACACACACACACACACACACACACACACGTACACATACCGCACGCACACAAACCGCTGTCAATTAGGCTGCTCAGCTGTTCTATCTGTTCTATTTTTAGCTCTCTTTTTGCCCTTACCCTCAGGATCAATTATCGTTGGCAGACGTTGTCTGGTAAAGAGACCTCCTTGGTTACGAGGCCTTGTTGTTGATGGCCAAGACCAAGTGGGAGGTTTCCCACTTGGCCTGTTCGGAGGCGAGGATGTGATTTCTTGCATGGTCCCTGCCTCCCAGTGTGTCTAGCATGCTGCTTTCCCAAGACTCGAACCGTCAGTGTCTACTTCATCTCAGTGGCGGATCTAGGCATGGGCATGGGGGCGGGCAATGCCCCCCTAAATGCACAGTCTGCCCCACCAAACATGATGGCATGCAAAACAACCCAAGATATTTCAAATTAAAGGTAGGGGAAGTGATTTCACTTTTGTCAGATATCACCCTTTTTTTCTGTTAAAATGCTCTATTATAAGTTGTACAGACCATATGGAGTTTCCCCCTCCCCCACGTTAGCAGCTAATAAAAGTTCCTCAGGTGGAGGGTAAATTCTCCTCCAATCAGGATCGAGCAGCAGGTTCACATAGTGTAGCTACTCTTGGGCGCCCCATAGTGTACCAGGCTGGTACTACATGATGAATTTCAAATCACTTACCCTACCTTTAAAGTGCCTAAAATGATTTGAAACACTATCACTGCTGCTAACTTACTACAGTTGTGGCACCACTAAACCAACACCATTTCATCATTTGAAAACAGAAAACTCTCTGAGTCAGACCTTTGGCTTTATGCATGCTGCGTGCTTGGTGCAGCTTCAACAACAACTGATGTTATTATTGATGCTTAATTGCCTAATAAAATATACCATACCATTATGGTATATTTTATTAGCGCCCATACCATTTTTGTAAACGCGACACGGGCGATGAAGCCGCCCCCATTACATTTTCTTCTGCCCCCCCAAGTGGGAAATGTTACATCCGCCCCTGCTTCATCTCGGTGGCTTATGCACACTTTTATTGCCTGACTTCCGCCCCCCCACCCCCAACCCCGACTTCAAAGGCTCACTAATGCCTGCCTTTAGATGTGAAGGTCCCACATGTTTAGTAGAGTGACAACTGTGTCTGGCCGTGTCTCTGAGGAGCATTCAGGAATCAGCAGCACAAATCCTGGAGAGTGGCGAACCGAACCGCAGGGAGAGCGCTGCACAACGGACGGACAACAGATGAGGGAGGCAGCAGGTGTTTGTAGTGAACAAACTAAATTGAAATTGCGGTGTCATTTAGAGAAGAAAGCTGTGGAGCAAAAAAAAACAGAAAACATTGTGTTTTACACTTCGCAGTCACTTCCGTTTTAGTAACACGCAGGCACACACACACACACACACACACACACACACACACACACACACACACACACACACACACACACACACACACACACACACACACACACACACACACACACACACACACACTTCCCTGCCCAAAGTGTCCTGCCCACTGTGATGAAGACACCGAAAACAAGAAAAGGGGAATGTCTCTTAGCTCCAGCCCATTTGAGTTTGCATGCGCACATTCAGGCAGTCTGGTGTATCTTAATTTCCCTTTCCTCCCTCCCTAATCCTCCTACCCTCTTCTTCTGCCTTTTCCTCACAGCCTCACATACAGTATAATTGCATTTGCCCGGACCTGATTTCCATACTAAATATGCTTCCTCCTCCTCGCCTTCCATGGAAGGGCCGACTCGCTGCGTCGCTTGACTCTCCGCTGATTATCCCCATACCACTTCCCTCACACACCTCCATTGTTCGTCGTCATAATTAACCGAAATGTGTCTCTCAAGGCATGCTGCTCTGCAGCATCGAAGACAGCTCAACACTATTTCTGTTACTCCTAAACGAGTAATTCTTTCCAAAAAAAAACAACAAAAAAACAAGAGTCAATTAATTACTCCATTTGCATACCAACTTGCACATTTGCTCAACAATTTATATATTTCATTTCATTCTCTAGGTTGTGTACGTGCTACGACACCGCAAATTATACAACCTCCCCTTGATTTTATCTATGCTCCCTATAGTCCTCGGATGCAGTGTTGCCAACTTGGCACATTTGTCACTATATTTAGCTCTTTTCCAGACCCCCTAACACCAAAATTAGTGAAAAAACTCCTGGCGGAAAATCTAGTGCTTTTTTGCTGGTTAGTTGGGGCGAAATTGGTTGACAGGCGCCAGAGATAAAACCCTTGTTTTTCACCTTTTTTTTTCATGATAGACTCCTCCTTCCTTCCTAGATAGGACCCTTGGTAACCAAATGGACCCTCATAGAGCTGTAACTCTTGAGATCGTAAAATGAAACCAAATGGACCCTTATGGGTCCATTTGGTTTCATTTTATGTTCTCAAGAGTTAAATTATGTTTAAATTAAAGTTAAATTATGTTTATCTGAATTACCTAATTTTCAAGAATCTACATATTTAGAAAATGTAGAATAATTGCTATTTTGCCAGTTATTTCTCCTAAATTAGTCCAAGAGACTAAACTCAAATCAAATGGTGGTCCTCCATGGCTAAAATGCAGAATAAATAGTGGGTCCTGGTATGAAAAAATGTTGAAAACCCACTGCTCTAGCGCATTCTAGTGCATTTTGGAAGCGACACTAGTGCATTTTGGATTTTGGCAGTTGGCAACACTGCTCGGATGTAACGATGCATCCATGCAGCTGTACCTACTGTAACCAATTAAACCGGTGTGTTTTTCCTGCTGGTGGGATGTGCACCTGCTGTCTTCGGGGACTCTGGGAGACGCAGTCTTTGCGACACTTCCTGAGCTTCCGTATTGTCCGCGTCGTAGGCCAACGTCTCAGACGGTGACATAGTCCTACCCTTCAGCTTATCTGAAGTACATTCTGTTATAAATAGCACCCCCTTGTCCTCCTTTGCGTCCCGCTTTTTCTCCACCCCTTCCCTGTTAGCACGATTAATTTTACGGTGTCATAGCATATGATAACGCAACATTCTCATAACGACTACAGCAACTGCTTAGTCAGGCATCTGTCCTAGTGGGACCTGTAATGGGAAACCTGCTATTTCTCGTTTTAGGCCATCCTGCAAACCCTTCCCCTGAGGCATTTGTTCTTCCTAAAGAAGTAAAATGCAGGGTAAAAACTTGATATTCTTTCAACCCACTTGTTAACACAATGGGAAATCTCTGTTAATATATCAATCATAGCTATTTCTTTCTACTGCAGTGTATGAAAGGTTGGCTGATTTCAGTGATCTTTAATCAGTTACAGTTTAAGAAGAAGAATGTGTGTAATCCTATTTCAGTTGGTGAATGGTTGTGGTTGTGATTGCGACTGTAACGGTTACACTTGGTTATATTTTATTTTTTAATTATAACATGTCCATGTTGCGTTACAGTAAGTCAGTGGGGTGTTACAGTAAGTCAAGGACCACCAGTGGTCCTTGAGAAAGTCCCAGGTGGTCCCCAGGCTAAATGATGGACTGTTTGTTAACCAGATGTAACTCTTTGAGAGCGTAACAGGATTACAGGAACATGATTATTTTAACCGAGTTACAATATTCATCATCTGAATTAGTCCAAGTCTACACAGCTAGAGAATGTAGAAGATTAATGGTAATTTTGATCTGTATGTTTGACCGCTTTGTTTCGGATATTGTGGACAAAACCAAAAGAAATCTTTAGTTTTCAGTCTGTGGTGGCTAAAATGTCTTCAGATGGTGGTCCGTGGCTCAAATGCGGGCCCTGGGATCAAAAAGGTTGAAAACCCCTGCAGTAAGTTATTGCTTTTATAATTTTGATAGTAATGTTTTGTTTTTCGGGCGACACGGTGGCACCTCACAGCTACAAGGTCCTCGGTTTGATTCTCACTATAGCAACGCTGTGGGTGCTTGGGCATTTTTCTCTGTGGAGTTTTGCGAGTTCTCCCCATGTCCCCTGGGGTAGGTGTCCTCACAACAACATGTAGCAATCCTGGTTTCTAATCCTGCCTCCCCTTAGCCAGCCGAGGCCGGTGACGGAGGGGAAAGGAACTGTTTGGAATAACATTCCTTCCACGAGCTACGTCTGGCCAGGGATAGTCCCCCCTGTCAGGTGAAAGGAAGCACTTTGATCTCCTCATGCATAATAGGAGGCGTGAGGTCAGTCCACTGCCCTCCCCAGGTTGGCAGAGTAAGTGTAGCGCTCAGAATTACTGTACATTCGATAATTGACACTTTGACAACAAATGGGTTGCAAAAATGTGGGAAAATGTATTCAAAAAAGGGGAAAAAAGTAATGTTTAGTTTTGCCTGCACAGGCAGTTGTTGTACAATGTTTCCACAATTAAAAAAAAGATCCTCATCAGTCACATTGTGCAGCTCTGTCATCCTTTGCATTTCAGAATGTAATTAAACCACGCATTCGATGCTGTTTGAAGAATTAAAGCTATTGTTTCATTTTGATTGGTGTTCGCTATGGTACTGTTGAGCACACGCACGCACGCACGCACGCGCGCACACACACACACACACACACACACACACACACACACACACACACACACACACACACACACACACACAAGCCAGAGAGGTGGGCACTAGTACAGTGAGTACAGACCCACTCACTTCAGACTGGTCTGATTTTGTCTTCCTTTTTTAGATAACCTTCGGGACTTTAATGTCTTTATTATTCTGTCGGCTGACAGGAAGGGAGGAGGGGGAGAGACACACAGAAAGGGGCGTCAGGATCAGGGACTCGAACCTGCAGTCAGGCTACATTGTAGCGTGTAGGTAGCCGGACCACTACCACGGCCTGCGACAAGTACAGCTTTTCACCAATAGACTGCTGGTCACTAGACCTAGACCAGCAGTCTGTTGGCTTTGCATTGAATCTTCATATCTAAGACATCCCGGGGTTACAGTAACTAATGGTACAGGGGTTTTCAACTGTTTGTGAACCAGGGACCAAGAGCCTGACTACCAATCAGGACCACCACCCTTGACTTAAACCTGGGGACCACGACCCTGACTAATAATAAACCTCGGTAGATGACACATGATGACATACTTATTTTTTACAATGCCTCTTAACCTCGATCATACTTCCCATTAAGTAACTGCCAAAATTGATGCGCATCCAAAGAACATTTTACAAAACTTCGGTGGAAGAGCATACTGTACTGTACATACTGTACAAAACCGTCATGTCGCTACTAAATGCATGAGACCACGTGCAAGACCTTCACGGGCCGCCAGTGGTCCAGGGGCCACTTGTTGAAGACCCTATTGGAGTATTCTCAATTCTAACATACGGTAGACCCAAACATTGTCTCCACAATCAAGGTGCTGCTAGTTCTTCCTCACTCAGTAGGTCATCATGGTAGGCTGCAGTGTTTTAAGCAGTGTAAACCTGTGAAAACAGGGAACTCTCATCCATCTTCCCCACAATGCCTCTATCCCCCCATGAAACAGTTCTACTCAACAGAGTCAGTAAGGCTATGGCTTTACCCCCGCCAGGCAAAAGAACAACAACAAATAACCCATTTGTTTGAGTTGTCTTGGACTTCAGCTCCCATTGTGTCAAGCCTCAATCTTACCGATTTCCGCTTTCTTCTCATAAAACAATATACCATGTATTGAATTACGTCGTAAACTATCTATATCTCTCACCGATGGTGATATTTGTACTTTTGTAGCACCTTTAGGGGATTCATAAAAACACAAATCTATGTTTTCATGAAATTCTCAAATTTGTTGAGCCGATGATTTGACAAATGTTCCTGATCTCACTTTCATGTTGAAAAGGTTATACTGTATGCAAGTCTAGAATTTATTTTTTAGAGACAGACTTCACAGGCATAATGAAAAAAGAAGGTGAAAGTGGGTTTTCTTTGGGCCAATTACAAAATGATTGCAAGAGTCCTTTTCTCACAGCAGGATTCTTGGACCGTAATTCTGTAATTGCGTTAATTATCCCTACTGACATTACGACTAGACCATTTTCAATCACCACCTCCCGTATAATTTCCTTGTAAAATTATAACTTATACTGACTGACCTTTGTGATGCTGCTTATGAATTAATTATGTACAGGACTTGCATACATGCTAATATCCCCTATAGGATGATTAGTCACACCCCTGAGGTTTGATTACATTACAAAGTGAGGCATACAATTACCAATATGTTGGTGAATTCTATTGAGATCAGGCCATCCATAGTAAATATTATTTTTTAAGCCAGCCATTTTCATAATAGTCAATTATTAAAGAAAGTTAAAAAGAGACACTGATATCACTGTTGAACATCACTTCTGTGGACATACAGTAGTTCTGTGGACATAGCACGCCACTGAGTGGAGTGCTATATGCTTGTACATATGCTATTTTTCAATATCTAAAGTATAACATAATGCTGAAAACACACCAAAGGGTGTTCCCATACAGAATGGAAAATGAGAATGTTACACTGTACAGTACAAAAAAGGGAAAGAAAACAGTCACTTGTCTAATATAATGACTAATGTGAGGATTGAATCACATTCACTATAGTTTTGAAGTAATTCATACTTTGTCTTTTTGAAACCACCAGTTTTGTCATCCGACATGCATTTCAACAGTGTTTTACGGTTTGACGATGTAGACACATAACTCCGGTTCTGCAAAATAGTGTGGGCTTCCAGATATGCTACCAATCTCCTGGTCATCCTCATTCTATACTGCAGGATTTTTATTGGACATCATGCCACTTTCAGCAGCAGAGTGATCATTCAGCACTGACCGATGGCCAATGTATTGTATATCAACGCGTGTGTGTGTGTGTGGGTGTGTGTGTGTGTGTGTGTGTGTGTGTGTGTGTGTGTGTGTTGTGTGTGTGTGTGTGTGTGTGTGTGTGTGTGTGTGTGTGTGTGTGTGTGCGTGCGTGCGTGCGTGTGCGTGTGCGTGTGTGTGTGTGTGTGTGATATGTAGAAATTTATTAGAATTGGTTGATTTAACTGCATTATCCCGGTATGTCTCATGCTGTCAGAAAAAAAAATGCTCTGGTTGCAGAGAACTGCACCTTTGCAGATACCATACACTCTCTGTCAGTTCAGATATAGATGATCTCTGTTCTGCGTAAGTTATATCTACAGTACATTCATCACAATCCACTTTTTATTTCAAATACCGTATTGTCCCGAATATAAGATGACCCCCATTTTCCAAGACTCAGCATTTGCGGAAAAAGAACGCTGAATATCAAATAGCATAGCCACCAGATATAATACAACCCAATTTTTAAGGATATTTCCTTTTGGAAAAAAAAACATGGGCTAATTCAGGTCAATTCAGGTCAATAGGGTATATACTTAGAGCTGCTGGAAGTTTCTCTTAGGAGTAAGACATGCAATGTCTCATGTTGGATTTATTTATATTATATGCTTCTAAACCAATATCCTTATTTTTCATGTTATTTTCTTTTACCAAATACCAATAAAAAGTAACCAATATTTAGCTATAAAAAAGGGAGATTGAACCAATAAACTGGTACTGAAATGAAATGCCATAAATTAATTGGCAGTTAGCAGATCTTAGGATTAGTATTGTTTCCAAAATATGTATTTATTTATAGTGTGTACATGTATTTTTGGTCTTACTTATGTAGTGTATCTTCCTGTTTGTTTCAGATGAGCAGCAAGCGCTCCAGCAGTTTCCGACGGGCGATTGCCAATGGGCGACGCACGCTGCAGCGGGAGATCCTGTTGGACGAGACGGGGTTGGGCGTGTATAAGCGCTTTGTTCGCTATGTGGCCTACGAGATCCTGCCTTGTGAGACCGACCGGCGCTGGTACTTCCACCAGAACCGCCTGTGTCCCCCGCCCATCTTCATGGCCATCATCACAATTGTCCAGGTGAACTGGGGCGTTTTTGCCTTTAGGCAGACTAGGCAGTTGTCTGGGGAAGTGGTTTCACCACTTTAAAAGGATCCCAGGCTAATAAGCCTCATATGGATAAATACAATATACTTGTCCTCTATAACTACAATTAAACATTTAAAACCCATATAATATGTTTAAAAATAGTTCTTATTTTTAGCCCTTGGGGCTGCCATTTTACTGTGCCTGTCATAGGTATGACGTCACAGGAGATTTTCTCTGGAGCCCCCCTTACAAAACGGACCGTAAGGGTCCATTTTATAAGGGGGGCTCCAGGGAAAATCTTACCTGGGGCTCCAAATTGCTTAGAAACGCCACTGCAGGTGAAAGTCATGTGCTGTAGATCTTGAGGTGCATGATTCAGACTGTGGTCTAGACTAACGGTCACGTCACACCTTTACAGTAACTATATTCTGGGCATTAAGAGATTTGATGAAAATAGCCAAACATTCACAAACAGCTCATAAAGCTTTGTGAACTTGTAGATCGGCTATTATAGGCCAAGAGCAAAGAGGACCAAGTCAGGCCTGTAAATGAATTATTTTCTGCATGCAGGATGATATTGATTATTAATAGAACTGGCCCTCTGGCGGGCCTGTATTGCCGACACCATGGTAAGAAACGAATGCAACTCACTATTTTAACTTCTCAACTCAATTGATTTACTTTGAAAGCAGTGATTGGTGAGGATCATAGAACAGGAAACTGAGCTTTAATAATGCATTTTCTGTTTTTAATGCACACTGTTTCATCTTTGCAGGGACATTGATTTTTGAAGGAAACTGAAATGTGTTTTTTGTTGTTTGCCTGGGACATTCTGGCAAACCAGTGCCTGTGTGTTGAAACAGTCTGGCCGCTCTGGCCCTCGACTTATACCAATTTTTGAGACAGCTATGAGAGAGACAGCGATGGACCAGCGGCCACGGCCGATGGTCCATCGGTCGCAGCTATGGCAAACTGGTGACCGTTTTCCCAGCCAGAGCCGATGGATCACCCGTGGCTGATAGTCACACCCGTTCTTTTGATTTTGCCCTTTCTGCAATTTTTCTATTTTAGCCCACTGGTGTATTTGAGTTTGACATCCCTGGTGTAAGGGATTCTTTTCTAGGCTTCTGGGGGAAAAAAGCCTTTCACAAACCTATCATTATTCTTTTGTTCAGTCTGGTAGATGTTGTAGCCCATTACACTGACCATAGATCATTCTATTGAGTCTGTTGGCTGAGGCCCATGTGAAGGTTTTCTCACTGCAGTCGAACACAGCACTTTATGTTCGGCCTGATATGGGCTGATGCCCCTAAATATTGGATAGAGACTGTTGGCTGTGTGTTTCAGCTCAGACCCACCTTTTATGTGTGTCTGGTTTAAGCTAGGGATGCAGTGGTTTAGGGATTATTGTGGTTGTTTAATTCCTTTTCTCCAAGATGAGGCTGCTTAGATTCCTTCCAGTACAGAAAATAATATAATCAGGTATGTGAGCTCACTGCTCTCTCTATTATTACTGTATTAATTGATTGATTGTTTTGACTGCTGTTTGGGGATAGTGAACATAATGTACTCTTCACGGCTTCATTGTTCTTCCTGGATTCACCCTAAAGTTGCAGAACGCAAAGTAACTGCTCTTAAAATGCCTCTAAGTGGCACAGAATGCTCTGTAACGACAATGAGGGTATGTTAACGAGAGTACACCATGATTTAACTTCATAGAAACGATGATTCATTTATCTGTGAAGAAACGGCTAATGGAATCTGAGCAGATGGGCATTTTCATTCCGCACAACGGCTGTTTTCAGGCCAATTATAGTCGGCAAACACATTTTGCAAAACCGAACCGTATGTGGCCCTTTTACAAAAGGCACATTTCAACCTCCGCAGATTGACTTGTACGGGGTAGTAAACACATTCTGGGTGTGACAGCAGTAAGTACCTGACTTGAATAGCAACTGTGCTTGTTTTTTGTTCCTGCCACAGATCATCGTGTTCATGTGCTACGGGATCATGCTGAACAAGTGGGTTCTGCAGACGTACCAGCCTGACTTCATGAAGAGCCCCCTGGTCTACCACCCTGGTCACCGCGCCCAAGTGTGGCGCTTCTTCAGCTACATGTTCATGCATGTTGGGTAAGCTGCTCCAGTCACTCCCTCCATCAGGAGGGGCGTAATCCATTTGTGACCGCGATGGCCGCCGCAACGTTTTTATACCATTGCAACGTTTTTTTTTTGTTGTTGTTTTTGTTTTTTAACCACTTTCTAACCGTCACGACCGTTTTGCATAACAGTCGAGGGTTAAGGTTAGTTTTAGGCATAGGTTTTACTGAGGTTATGTTTAGGTTCTGGTTTAAGGACTTCAGTGTTTTGTTATCCTACAACTGTATGTACGTTGTATGAGTGCATTACAAAGAATTGTTGAAGAATAGTCTTAATAATTCTATTTCGAATCAATTCTGAAAGACTTTTAGATGTAGTTTGTAAGTTTTGCTTAATTTGATTGTCCACGTGGTGAACAGTATCAGCCTAAGCTACAGTAACTATTTTATGCAAATATACGGTATAGTATACAGTATAGTGTTATATTGTTTTGTTTTAAGGTGCTTAGAGTTAAAGTAGGTCAGTAGTTAATGCTGATGTTCCCTTTGAGGGGCTCGGCCCCTATGGTGTAAACACATATTAGATACAAATGTTTGCGTCGTGGGGGCGGGGCGCCATTCCGAAGCATAACCTTGGGTCGTAAATGAGCAAATGAATGGCTCATTTCGCCATACTACAGCGTCATACAAACATAGGAAAAATAGGCTACAACTCTCCCACCTCGTGCGTATGGGTTTTTATGAATGTTTAACCATGGGAAATGATGCTTGTGTTGTGACTAAAACAATAACTACTGAATACACTGACACAGGTTCATTGTTTATTTTCCTGAAAAGTAACACCTGTGGACTTGCAAGGTTTACAACCCGACAGTGATGCTATGAAACATGAAAGACTGAAGCTGAATGCGCCATCCTTCCGTTTGTGACATCCTCCTCTCCTTTTGATTCTCCCACTTCAGTTTGGAGCAGCTGGGGTTCAATGCTTTACTCCAGCTGATGATTGGCGTTCCACTGGAGATGGTCCATGGTATCTTACGAATAAGTCTGCTCTACATGGCAGGAGTAGTTGCTGGTGAGTATCAGAGATCAGAGCCTATTATATGTACTCCTTTCCTTAATAATAGGTCTAAATGGTACATGGTGCATTTATATACTGTAGCTCCTATATCCAAGGTGCTTTACACACATTCATTCACCGATGGCAGCGCAAACCTAGCCTAGAAAGCAGCCCAAACTGCCACAGAAAAAACAAATCTCTGGGCAGATTGGCTCTGGCACTCCAGACCCAATCTATTTCCCTCAGCCCAAAAATGTGATGGACCAATCCCTATTTAGAGTGAAACTTATATTTTGCTGTTTGGAACTGCCCCCAACACAGAAGTTCCAGACTAATATCTACGTTGTGATATTAGTCTTACATTATGCCAGGCTAGCGCAAAACCACACAAGGTACCAGCCAGCACCTTAAACTGGCAACCTGAGCCCAATATAACAGGGCTAGCCAATGTATCGACATAAGGAGAACATAGCAAGTGATAACAAAAAAGTGAAATTGTTATACTACTGACGGCATTAGATGAAATGATGTACTGTAGGTGCGTAGGGCCGCATAGCAGCGTGTAGATCTGACGGTTGAACCGAACCTGAAGCCATATTTTATTCAACTAGAGGCTGCACTCTAGTTAAATAAAATAGTGTGACATAAAACAGGCCCCAGTTCCTGCAGTGAATGGGAAATGGAGGCTTGGTTTGGTGGGCCTGAATTTTTTGTTGACGCCAAATAATTTGGATAGCCATGACTAAGCAGCAGTATAGTAAAATAAAAGAGGCTTCCTAGTTTCTACCACATCAAGTAGTTTGACACAAAAGCTCAGAGATGTTGCTGTGTCACTTTTGATAACAAACATTAACTTTCATCCCTCCAAGGCAGCTTGAAGATTAAGACCTTTTATGTTCGCCATGAATTTGACATACAGTTGCTTGACTGGGAAATGCACTGCAGCAAGAACTCCGGGATATACTGTATGTTACAATATATTTCATCCCTTTCGTCTTCTGTGCACTGTTCACTATTTTTGTCTTGAGTCTCATAAATCACTCGATGACTAATATTTGATTACTGTCAAGAGCAAGAGCATAATTCACATTGACTGATATTCATTCACATTCAGTAACTGCATTTTTACCCATTTCTTTGTGTGTATGTCTGAAATGACTGGGCTTCTCCTCTGCTGATAATCCAAAATTATATCACTCAGTGCAAAAATAATAAACCTTTGGATGTACACAGTATTACACACACACACACACACACACACGCACGCGCGCACATACTGTACTTTCCGCTTATGAATTATTGGAGCTTTGATTTATTTTGGGTGGTGATGACAGACAGGGAGAGAGCGAGGAGAAGGAGTGGAGAAGGGGAGTTAAAGTAGCAGAGGAATGCAGGCTTCCTATCTGGGGAATTGGCTTAAACACAGTTTCAGATGCTGCTCTGTTCTGAATACAGTAGATTTACCATAAGTCATGGTCTGATCAAAGGGGTGAAAGTAAACATCGGCTGTGTGTGTGTGTGTGTGTGTGTGTGTGTGTGTGTGTGTGTGTGTGTGTGTGTGTGTGTGTGTGTGTGTGTGTGTGTGTGTGTGTGTGTGTGTGTGTGTGTGTGTGTGTGTGTGTGTGTGTGTGTGTGTGTGTGTGTGTGTTTATTTTCGTGCTCGGACAGACCCAGAGACATAGGCAGCCAGGCAGAGACGCACAAAGCTCTGTATAGGAGTGGTTATAAAAAATCCAAACAATTGGAAAATATTAAAAAATGCTTGTGAGAAAACCACCTAACTGAACCTCAAACTGTTTTCAACAGGTGGTCCGGGGACCACCAGTGGTCCTTGGGAGGGTTCCAGGTGGTCCCCAGGCTAAATGATGGAAAGTTTGTTAACCAGATGTAACTCTTGAGAGTTAAAATGTACATCATCTGAATTAGCACTATTTAATTAAGAAGTCTACACTGTTTTGTTTGCAAAATCCAGCCCTAAATTGTGGACAAAACCAAAATTATTCTTTAGTTTTTGGTGTTTGGGGTGAAAATGTAATCAAATGGTGGTCCGTGGCTCAAATGCTGAATAAATGGTGGTCCCTGGTGTCAAAAAGGTTGAAAACCTCTGGTTTAAAACATTGCATCCATTACAACATAATGATTGTGTTTTAGCAGCAACTCATTGTCAATGGTGTTTTAAAACAAACATTGTTTTTAAAATTAACATTGTTGAAAAACAAACATTAAACCTGTATATAGGATGGGCTAGCACCCCTCAGAAATCTTCATTTCTTGAAAAAAAAAATATAAAAAACGGTATTTCATGTCCTTACGTTAGGTGTTATTCTGCCAGAGCAGCGGAGATATGACAGACGATCCATTCCATCTCAAAACCCAAATAGAAAAGGTAATTTACATAAG
This sequence comes from Benthosema pterotum, assembly GCA_039105355.1. Lineage (NCBI taxonomy): Eukaryota > Metazoa > Chordata > Actinopteri > Myctophiformes > Myctophidae > Benthosema > Benthosema pterotum. Next base: position 35,733,449 of record CM076981.1, read on the forward strand.
GGATAATATGCCCTGGTGACTGTGATCACACCAGACATTGGATTAATTTCCCTCTGGAATAAGGTTGCATTCAGGACAGTCTTCTTAGTTCCAACCTCAGAAATTCCAGTCAGGTTTAGTCAAGGAGACAGACTGAGATGAGAAGAGAGGGCATGGGAGAGAGAGAGAGAGAGATGAAAGTGAAGAAACAGAGCAGAATCTAAGTTAAATCACTTGGTGCCAGAGGGCAGATTCAGGCCGTGGCTCTGTGCGCTCTGTGACGTTGGCCTTCCAGGCTTGGTGTAAAGATAGTTAACATTCTCGGTGATGTGATTGCACCGTGGTAAATTTTGTGAAGGGTTGCCAAGGACAAGGCACTTTTATGACTTGGAGTTGTCGCGTTGTCTTTGTGTCGCCTTTGCCTGCAGAATACCAATTATTCTCGGTGCCCTTTTTTTGTCCAGTAGGCCCTCTGGTGGTCTTCCTGCCATTTCAATGCTACTGTACGGTAGTGTATGAGGTCTGTATGTGTCCTTTTTTAAAGTAGGCGCAAAATCCGTTTTGCATAAAGGCTAGAATTGTTTAAAGAGCCCTAGAACCATTGCCACTGTAAGCCCTACTGGTGTTCTCCCTTGGTGCTTGGCTATATGTGTGTCTGCATCGAGGAGGTAGAGTGACCTTTGTGCGGTGCATGTGATTATGGTAATCTCCACCCCCCACCCCTTAGTCATTTTACCCTGGACTGAGGGGCCTGCTCACTGCCAAGGCAAATCTCAAGTTCTCTTTCTCTTTTCCTTTCCCTACAACCAAACCCCTATGGCCATACCTGGCCGCCAGATAACCAATGTCTGTCTGTATTCAATAAGGTTGTGGCAGGACACGGGTACACACTGGGCTGGTTGTGCCTCCATAAGTTAGACCTCCTGAGGTGTCCGTATGAGCATGCACAACGTCAATGGCAAATTGAGTGGCAAAGTGTGTTTAAAGTTGTTTAACATTGTTTAATTAATGCAAGTACAATGAGGGGAATTGTCTGTTTGGATGTATGAACTGTCAAAGCATTGTTTGCCACTCCCCCACAGTGGGTCCCGGACCACTGTTTGAGAACTACTGCTCTGCTTAGCTCTAGTTCATAGCTGAGAAGTAGGGTAAGGGTACATTTTAATATACTATATCATTATACCCCTATACTGAGAAGTCCTTATAGTGCTTTACACTATGGACCAGAGCTACAGTATGCTCTACTGTGCTCTAAGTTGACAAGTCTAATTGCTTCACCCAGGCATTAGAGAATAGCAATTTTCTGGGAGTCCATTGTTCATTGTTTGTTACAACGTGTACAGAGGCTATTTTCTTAGGCCCATTTATTTCCATTTCACTGGTGTGTATCTCTCTCTCGCACACATACGCGTACACACACACACACACACACACACACACACACACACACACACACACACACACACACACACACACACACACACACACACACACACACACACACACACACACACGCACCCTCCCTCTCTACTATCACACTGAGTGGTTTTAATAGTCTTGAGCATACTGTGGGAAGTGATTTTTTGATGCTCTTTTTGTCTCTGGAACTTGTGAACACTTGTGAAGAGAAGACCTCTTCATCCAAGGTCAGCTACCGCATATTGCGATTTCTTTTTGTTCAGCGAGTTGGCAGTCGTGACTGAGGGCTGCGTGTTGGCTGCCTGTGACAGTCAGTGACTATACCTCTCCTGCGCTCTGAGATGAGCACAGCGATGCGGTATAAAACACAATACAGCTCAGAGGTGACCCAGGCGCGCTCGTTTTGCAACTCCTCCCTTCCTTTCCCCTGCATTAAACACAGGTGTGCACCATATCACTCACCCAAGCGCACCTACCCACAGCGCAGGCCTGACATAATTATACCCAGTTTTGCCAATGCAAACTTTAGTGCATTTGTCGCTGTTTTTAGTTTTTTTTCCAGACCCTCCTAACACCAAAATTAGTGAAAAACTCCTGGGGGAAATCTAGTGCTGTTTTTGCTATTGGTAAGTTGGGGTGAAATTGATTGACAGGGGCCAGAGCTAAAACCCTCGTTTTCCCCATTTTTTCCTCCTATGATGGAGTCCTCCTTCCTTCCTAGAAAGGACCATTGGTAGCCGAATAGAGCCATAGATCTGTAACTCTTGAGAGCGTAAAATGAAACCAAATGGTTACGGTCCATTTGGTTTCATTTTACGCTCTCAAGAGTTACTGTAAATTATATTTAAACCTGAATTGCCTAATTTTCAAGAATCTACACATTTAGAAAATGTAGAAGAATTGTTATTTTGACCAACATTTTGCGAGTTATTTCTTGCAAATTTGTCCGAGAGACTAAACTCAACATCAAAAGGTGGTCCTCCATGGCTAAAATGCAGAATAAATAGTTGGCCGTGGTATGAAAATGCTTGAAAAACCACTGCTCTAGCGCATTCTAGTCCATTTTGGAAGTGCCATTAGTGCATTTTGGATGTTGGCAGTTGGCAACACTGATTCTACCAGGCCCTTGATGCTTGCCACTGTGTTGAGTGGGTCGCCTGCCTCCCAACAGCTCCGTGGACGGGACTAGCTGCCTGTGGTACACTATCGATTCCCCCCGGTGCTCTGGGGAAGCACAAATATTATCATATTTTTCCCCCAGCGTGGCAGATTTGGACGGAGCAGGGCGTCGTGATAGAATAAACCAAATCAATCTCTTGAGGAGGACCAAGGGCAAAGAGTCTTTGGACTGGCTGTTTTAGCACACTGTGAAATTGAGGCATATTATCTGTCCCTCCAGGGTACAGCGTGACACAGAGGGACAGAGGGACGGACGGACAGACAGAAGGACAGACGGCGCCGCTGTAGGATGTTTCTTTTTTTGCCGAGCGGCGTGTCGATCTGCATTCTTAACGTCTGAAGGATGTGTTTTGACTCCGGACGCATTTTCCGTCCGTCCGCTCGTGTTTCGCTAACGATCTGTTTTGACTGTCACAGATGCACAGATGCATCGTGCGGGTGGCTTTGATCTATAGTGGCGCACGCCGACTGCTCAGCCTCAGCCTGATATTTGCACTGCAGACAGTTAAAGAAAGGCCCTCTGACTCGGCGGGTATCAACCCCAACCCTAAACCTCTGTACACATAATGCACACACATATGCACACCCGCATGCACGCACACTAGGGCTCCATTTTCGTTACATGCTAAACCCCTTATGCCATATCCCTTATTTCATTTTCACTATTTTGAAAAACTTTTTTGGACTATTTCAACATGTCAATCTATTAACACGTTGTGAGCTAGTAGACTGGCCATTTGAACTACTGAGAAATGTTTTTTTTAATAGTTTAAAAAGGCAAAGAAGTTAAGGGATAAGGGGTATAGCGGTAACGAAAATCTCACCCTAGGGCTGCAATGATTAATTGATTCATTGTAATCAAATTGATTATTCTATTAGTGGTCAACTATTTCAGCCATCGATTAATTGGTTCATCAACTAATCCCTGAAGTTTTTACCCGTTTTCCCACTTAACCATAGTTTTGCCAGTGTTAAGTGGAACAAATTTCACCCATTTTCAACATTTTACAGTCATTAATAGTATACCTTATAGTAGAGATGTTCTGTAGACACGATAAGAAAGTTCTCCAATTCTGTGTTTCCTAGAAATGGAGGCCTGGCGGAAAAAAAAACATTAACATGGTGAAACACAACTTGATGACATCATCATGTTGTGTTTCAACATGTTAATGATTTTTCTTTTAAGACCTTTTTTCTGAGAGTGTACAAATATGAATCGAAAGGTTTTGTACACTTTCAGGAAAATTTTGAAAATGGGTGGAATTCTGATTAATCGAGGAATCGGTTAAATAGTCCGCCCATGAATCGATCATGGAAATAATCGTTGCAGCCCTAAGGAGCACACACATGCACACACACGCACACACACGCACGCATACTACAGGGCAGGGCAGAGCGAAATGGATGAAGAATGTGTTTGAGCTTGATTGCAGAACCTGCTGTTCCCCTTGAAGGAAATCTCAATGAGGGAGAGAATGTTTCACTTCTCTCTCTCTCTCTCTCTCTCTCTCTCTCTCTCTCTCTCTCTCTCTCTCTCTCTCTCTCTCTCTCTCTCTCTCTCTCTCTCTCTCTCTCCATCGGTGCAGGGCAGGCGCCAAACGGGTCCAGCTTGCAGCTGGTGTCCATCTCTATCCCAGGTGGTTCATATTTTTTAATAGAGCTGCCCAGGACTGATGGTCCGTCCTATTATGGTTCAAACGGACCTCTTTTCCACCAGACTGCAGAACACACAAAAGTGCACGTGACACGTGGCTGAAATCCAGTCGTGTCACCCTGTCTGTCCTCCACCGCCCATTCTGATGCACACACACACACACACACACGCACGCACACACACATGCACACATGCACACACACACACACACACACACACACACACACACACACACACACACACACACACACACCACGATAGGATGTTCAGAATGCTCGTAATAGTTTGCATTTCAATCCAGTCACCTCTAAACTGGATACATTAGCATAACTAAACTGCCAAAGTACTAACCCCATAGACTCCTCTGCACAACGAACAATACCGGTGCCTTTGGCATGACGGTAGACGTAGAACTGTAATTCATTTATTTGTGTCATTTGTGATTGTTATACAGTATTGCGCTACTGCTAAAAGCGAATTGACTTTAGATGGAGAGCTGGGCAAACATACTGTATTTCTCACAGGCTAGCGGGGTTTGCCACTCCTCTTGTAAAGGCTAAACTTCATACAACAGTGTCGTATGATTTATGGATAAACGAGCCTTAAAACAATAATTTATCCTCGAGAAAAATAGAGGAAATGTTTTCACGCTGCCCTCTGCGTAAACCCATTCGTCTTCTTCCCTCAGATTCCGTCTTTCTCTCTCTTTCTGTGCGCCGTCTCAGCTTATTTAAAAAAAAAATATCTCAACACATCCTCTCTCTTGTGTCTCTCTTTCAGCCATTGCCAACACACCCCGTTTTCTTTCTCTCTCCGTCACACTCTTTCCATCACTCTGTCCCTCTCCTCGTATTTGTACTTGGCAAATAAATCTGATCAGGCATTTCCTCAGGTTTATTAGCCGGTGGAGGCAGCCCCTGTGAGTGGACTGGTGCTGACTCCAGCACATCTGAACGCCAAGGGCCCCGAAGATTAAATGCCTGGGGGCTAGATCAGTCTGAGGCCCAGGGGTGGATCTAGGCATGGGGGGGCAATGCCCCCCTAAATACCCAGTCTGCCCCACCAAACACGATGCCATGCAAAACAACCCAAGATATTTCAAATTAAAGTGCTTATATTTAAAATGACTTGAAACACTATACTACTGCTACTAACTAACTACAGCTGTGTCACCACTAAACCAACAGCATGTCATCATTGAAAACAGAAAACTCTCTGAGTCAGACCTTCAGCTTTATGCATGCTGCGTGTCTGTTAACTGATGTTATTATTGATGCTTAATTGCGTAATAAAAGTCCTGTAACAAAAAATGGTATGGGCGATGAAGCCGCACCCATACCATTTTCTCTTGCCCCTCCAACATGTTCTCTTGCCCCCCCCCCCCCCCCAAATGTTACATCCGCCCCTGCTGAGGCCAAGTGTGCACAAGTAGAGCAACCTGAACGTAAAATGAAACAAAAAAACGCCATTGGTAACTTTCGTAAGTACACATATCCGTCACTGACATAGCCCCAGAAAGGAGAATTTGTAAGCCACTGATTTGCTTTTCATGACCTAAAAACCCGGTACCAGCGTTTCTTTATTCTTACTTTTTATTCTTTACTTTTCAATTTTTTAACTGTCAGTTTCAAAGTGTTCCCTGTGGAATGAAGTCGCTATTGAACGGAAGTGGCAGAAAAGCACGTTCAAGCACTTTTGTTGTTGTGAAACATGACAAAATAAGTTGGCTTATATAGTAGTGTTCAATTAACTTACTAAGGCTCCATAATAAGGAAAAAATATTGTCAAACCTAGAACCTAATTTATTTCTCGGAATAAAATGAACATTTGGTGTTTTTAGCATGGCTTTTTTGCGGGTAGGTTCAGGGTAAAAAACTACTTTGTGGGATGCTGTGATTGTGTAGAAGCAGCTCTGGGTGGTCCTAACTGATAACGTGCCGTCTGTGCCTTGCAACGCCTAACACTATCAAACCCCAGAAGGAATTAAAACACTGTCTTAATTGCCAGATTTCCTTGCACTAACTACTGGCTGAATCGCATGAATAAATCACCGCGCATTGTCCTTGCAGTGTCCCTTCTCCGTTCTCCTATTGACTGAACAATGGAGAAATGCAGCTCGGTGCATGTTAATGCTCCTCGCTCTCTCCACCATCAGCTCCTGCAGCCGTCGTCTTTTTAAGATTGCAGTAGGTTGGCAAGTGGCTCTGGGTGTGTCATGTTTCATTTCAGATTTCAGTTTTTCTCAAGATTGCATCACCTGTCCCATCCGCTGTCGTGTGACATGGGCACATCATTCCCATTCCTCCTGGAAGTTTATTCTTGCAAGATTGCTGGACTAAGGTGTGATGAAACACAGTAGATACTAGTGGAGCGAATGAATGATGGACAATATATCATATTTGGATTAGTTTCTATTTTGTTTAGTTTTTGGCCAGGATTTGATCTGTGTTGAGCATTCGCTTCAGTTCTCCTATGCAGAATTGCTTAATCTAGAATATAATAGTTAAGATGCAAGATAATTATTTACCCTTGATATATGGTAGTGTTAGTTAAATAAGTGACAAGATGATGTTTTACTGTAACTCAACTGTCAAGTACAAAATTATTAATCTAACAAATTATAAAAACATGTAGACATCAGATTATTGCTCCTTGAACCACAGCCAGTGAGATCTGAGCAGAGGCATGATTTGTCATATATTATCAGGATTAGAGGTTTCCTTTCCCCCCCTGTAGCATTGGTTCTGCTCTGCTGAAACTGCTGCTTGCGGCCACCTGAGTGCTGGCTACAGACAAATGTTGTTTAGCACTAGTGGAGAATATTGTCCTGGGATCCCCTCACCTTACTGTATCTGTTCTACCCGGCAGCTGAAAAGTGCAAAGCTGCTCGGGGGTTGCCCCTGGAAATGCAGGTGTTGTGGTGGTTATTCCTTTGCTTTTAGAGGACGTAGGTTGCCTCTGGAAACTGCTGCTGTCGTGCCGGCCGGGCATGCGTTTGATAGACACACAGAATCCACTGTCATTACATAATGAATCATAGGAGATGGGACCGTTGAGCCGTCCCCTCTCATACTGTGCAAATCATCATAATAATTTATAGTGATTTGTGTACACAAAGGGATTTCGGCGACGTCGGCGACGACTCCGGCATTTGAATGATGAATAGTGGCTTCTTGCATAAATAAATGAATTGTAAAACCTTGCTTCTTTCCGCTCCTGCTGAGCGAGATGTCCCTCAAATCCCCTCACATAAGCGGGCGAGCGCAGATGACAGGTTGTGTTTAATATTCAGAATATCTTCTGCACTGCCTTCACCAAAGCAGAGCATGGCAGGAGAATCAGAGCGGCTTGAGTGCTTCCCTTGGAACACTTCCCTCCTTCTCAGTCCTGGCTTCGATATCGTCCCTCACAAATATGGGTCAGTGCTGAGCGCCGACTTATACTTAATGCCCTGAAATTAGCCGATTCTACAAGCTTGTGTGTGTGATGTATGAATAAGACTCAAAGCTACTGTGATTATTTGGCACAACACCTACCGTATAACACTTTTATTTTGTTTTGATTGGCATTTTACAAGTGAACCCATTTCATGCTGGGATTTGTCTTTACAAGTTCAGAGATGTACCCGAGTTGCTTCTGTGACTGTCACAGACTGTCTGAGACTGCCAAGACTGCCTCACGCATCGAAGGGCACAGGAAGGAGACTGTGAAGACATCTGTATCTCCACATGCTGCATTGAAGTAATAATTGAATTGCAAACCGCCCCAACGTTCGTGAAGATCTAGAGGACAATAAAAGACAACTACAGTTGTTCCAATTCACTTTATCGTTTGCTTTGAAGAGATCAGAGAGCACAAATGCTGCGCTGTGTAATTGGACTTTCTCTGAAACTGGTAAAAAAAAAAGAAAAAAGAAGGGCCACTGTGAGTCTTTACAAATGGTGACATGCGGCATCTACTTCATCAACCTTCAGATGCCCCACAAATCCACATAAAGTGTCTTGCGATGGGAGATGAATGACTCAGGAGCGCATTGAGCTCTGAACTGAACTCTGACTATCTGTCTATCTTATCTGTCCATCTTATCTGTCATGTCGTGTTCATCGCCGCCACCAACAGGCTGACGGGGCACGTTTTAAGAGAAGCGCTGTTTATTCTCTAGGTACCCCTCTCCGACTACACAACACCACGCATGCAGGGGCGCAAAATACAATATTAATGTTACAACATGCATTATAGATCTGAGATCACAACTTCGACAGGCCCCCGCAGCGATTAAACGGATGCTGTTTTGTTTTTATCAGGCCTCCCTGCTTCCCTTATCATCCTCATTTGCATAATTAACACTGGCTGACGCCGTGTCCTCAACGAGGTAGCGCTGCTGCGGTCGCTCTGACTCGAAACGATGTCCCACTTATTGCGAACGAGTGTCACTTTAAAAGCCACACTCGGGCCGTGCGCCATCGGCGACGGCGACGCACTATTGAGTGAGGGGTGCAGACAGTCGACTGCATTCGGGGTGTTTGTCTTTGGCAGCACACACAGCAGGCAAACTGCACTGCAAGATGCCAGACAAAAAAAAACCTTCTTGTCCCCTCTTAGCTGTATGTTCAAGTGTTATCTCTTAGCTTTGACACAGCCTGAACTTCCAACACCGCACTGCACTCAACCTAGAATTACATTAAAAAAGAAGAAGAAGAAGAAGGGGGAAAAAATAAAATTGGCTTCTTGCCACGCCATACATATCCCTGATTAGACTTTTCTCATGAATACCAGAAGAGGCGTTCCCTCGTGAACAGGAAAAGCTCAAATTAAACTCAAGTGAGGAGGTGGGAGGGGGGGTTGACTACCGGGGTGGTCCACCTAATGTCCTCTCTCTATTACCCGTATTGTCCCGAATATAAGACGACCCTGGTTATAACACGACCCCCATTTGTGTTAAAAGAACATTGAATATCAAATACTATAGTCCTCCATTTTTTACGATATTTCCATTGGAAAAAAACACTGTCTTCTATTCAGACCAATGGGGTACCTTTTTTCTTTTCTCTTCTGAAGAATCCTCGAGTCAAAATCTAATTGATTCCACCTTGCCTTTATTCTCACGAGTCATTCTCAATTTTGTTGGACTGTGTTTATACAAGGATAAGCCCACTGAGTTTAATAATAAAGTGGATTGTGTCGAGCAGCGGGGAGTTGTAGAACGCGTGTGCGCTTTGTGAACGTGTGTGCTTGCCTGCCTGTGTGTATCTGTTTATGTGTGTGTGTTGTTGTCGTCATCTGGCCTCTTGTCATGTCTGCCGTTTCGTGTACACACACGTTGTGTGGCGGTGTATCGAACCCGTCAGCCGTGTTTGCGTTGAGGATGTAAAAAGAGGTTGAGTGAAGGTCAGCTGATGCAGCAGTATAGTCGGTGCTGTAGGTGTTCCGGCAGACGGGGTGTTTTTTCCGCACAGCTTCTCGGGGATGTTGGAGGAAGAAGGTGACTTGAACTGCTTTGTGATGATGGCTAATCTAACCATATCCTCTCTCTCTTCCTCTCCCTCCCTCCCTCTCTGTCTCATTCTGCCTTTCTTCCCCGCTGTGATCCACTCTCTAAACATTATCTCTCTCCCGCCCTCTCTTCTCCTTTCCCCTGCATTGCATCCCCTCCCTCTTCATCTTGGAAATATACATCCACACCTTCCCTCCTTCTCTCTCTTCTGTCTTGTATACATCTCTCTCGGTCTCTCTCTCTCTCTCTCTCTCTCTCTCTCTCTCTCTCTCTCTCTCTCTCTCTCTCTCTCTCTCTCTCTCTCTCTCTCTCTCTCTCTCCCTCTCTCTCTGTTTGCAGGTTCATTGACAGTGTCCATCACAGACATGCGTGCTCCGGTGGTGGGGGGCTCAGGGGGGGTCTACGCTCTGTGCTCGGCGCATCTGGCCAACGTTGTCATGGTAACTGCCATCATCACCACCTTCCATTGTTAATGTCTGATAACGGTATCAATGGGGGGTTGAAATGTCAGTGCTGGAGAGGGAGAGAGGGAGAGAGAGAGAGAGAGAGAGAGAGAGAGAGAGAGAGAGAGAGAGAGAGAGAGAGAGAGAGAGAGAGAGAGAGAGAGAGAGAGAGAGATGGAGATATTAAACTCTATTCAACCCTCCTGTATTCCCTCTACACCAAATCTCTTTGCCAAAAATAATTAAATGTTGTACATCTGCTAATAGGCAGACCTGCATCTGGTTAATGGAAGCACTCTGACAAGTTCATATAAATGCAATGAGAAAAGGGCTAGTTCTCTAGTAAAGAGGGGGAGTAGCACCATGGAGTATTCTGGGGCAGGGCTACTCAACTCGGAGCAGCAACATTCCGAAAGTCCAAGGTCCAAGGGCCGCAAGCAAAAACCTCATTGATATTCTTTTGAAATGTTTACTAATTTATTGTCTAACCCGACTACATGACTTTCTAAAACTGAAGGAAACACACAGTACAAGCCGGATTTCCTTCTAGGTCTAGGAGGCCAAACTAAATGAACAAAAAAAAACTTTGTGATTAATGATTAAAAAAAAGTCTTCATTCCTAAAAATTGCAGAGAATAATGAACAGATTATCTCATTATACTTGCTCTTGGAACAAACAATACACTTACAATCTTGTTCAAAACAATGAAAATACGTTGTAACAAATTCTACTGTATTTGTATTGGCATGACCATGAGGGGTTGCAGGTACATTACTGCATGCAGACCACGGGCTGCAGGTTGAGTAGCACCGTTCTAGGGGCCATGTGCCCTACGCCTCATCTCACTTTATCAACCAAATGGACGAGTGTGTGTGGGGGGGTGTGTGTGTGTGTGTGGGTGGGGGGGTGTCTCTTCATCAAGTGACCCTGATGAGCTGCACGCACGTTAGACTTAAATCCAATATTTGATATTGCTATACCGTTTAGTTTACACAGTGGTGTTGTAATCCGTATTGATCTGCTTCTTTAAGTCAGCACTTCATTCTTCAGTGGAGCCTCTTTCTTAATTATTTATGGAGGTGTCCAATTGTTTTCACCTTGAACATTAACGTATATACCATTCCCATGATTCAAGTACTGTATATTATATATACAGTATATCTTCACCGTAGGGTGGAAACCTTCTATGTCCAAAACCTTTACTTTTCAGGAAAAAAGAACATCTTCCAATGGATCCAGTGTAGTTATTATTTTTGTTAATACCGGTACTTTTCATCTATTTCATCTATTAATACTTTTAATAAAACCCGCAGACACACTTGATAGTTAAGATATGGAGATACAAGATTTCTCCCCAACAGCAACAATACATTATGCGTACACGCATGTATGCGCACGCGTGTACACCCCCCCCCCCCCCCCCCCCCCCCCCCCCCCCCCACACACACACACACACACACACACACACACACACACACACACAGGCTTGTGTTAAATGTCCTTAACATATTCTGTCAAGGACTCGAGGCAGCATAGATCTCATGAATCACTTAAGCTTAAACTGTCACTAAAGGAAAGTGACAACAGAAATAGGAATCAAAGTGCAAAAGCTGGAGTTTCTAACTTTGGTCTGTGGCTCTGTGCTGATAGCAACCAACTACAGACAGTTTGTTTGGTCTAGTGTGCTTGATGACTGGTTCTGTCTGCTAGTGGGAGCCCTCAAGGAATGTCTTTGCTCAGCTCAGTTTTAGGTTGTATAGAATATGACGGGAGACATCTTTCTGCCTACAGTCTCACCGCAGCCTAAGCCTCACCAATACTTAGTTTAGAAGAGATAGTCAAGCTCAGTTTAGTTTTTGAGGCCAACTGTTTGCAAGAGTCCCCTTTGAATTAAATCAGCCTTTACAGGGTTTCCTTTTTCTCTTTTGTGTAGCTTTTTTTTTTCAATGCATCAATTTGTCCAAACCAATCATCCAAACCACATTTTTATTTTATTTTATACTGAAAACAGCTTGGCTGAGAAATTGATTTCTCAATCAAAATGTTTTCCTGTCAGTCTCCAAAGACTGTTGCCGTGCATCACAGCAATTCTCGACTTCATCATCACCATGATAACAAGATTTATACCATTGAAAACTGACTGTCGGTTCTTGGGTCAAAGACTGCACAAGAGTGTATGTCAAAGCAAATTGCCTTTCAGCATAAAAGAGCATGGTACCGGCTGTGTTAAGGTAAAGATAACAGAAACCTTAATTGATCCCTGGGGGACATTCAGGCTTCATGGCAGCAGAACAAGACTGAAAAACGCATAAAGGGTCAAGAGCCAATGAAAAATAAAATGGTAAAAGGTGCCTTTATCCAAGGCGCTTTACACAGATTTTGCATCACATTCACTCATTTAAGTGTCATAATTTTTTGTCAGTAATCCCATAGAATGAGTCCACCATTGCACACACACACACACACACACACACACACACACACACACACACACACACACACACACACACACACACACACACACACACACACACACACACACACACACACACACACACACACACACACACACACACACACTATTATTGGGATTTTATTAGCATTGCCAATCCCCAGTCATATTAACTATAGGGGCATAGCAGTGTTGTTAGGACTCCATTTTATTGACTTTTCTTGGCCATCTTTAATCTTGCATGGCAGTCGCCTTTGCTTTCCTTTCAGCGTAAGGAGAGGGGGAGAAATCTCTCCCACACCCCAGGGCCAAGAACTTAAGGAGGGATGTGATTGGTGCAATTATTCATCCCCATGCAAGAACGAATGTATTATTTTAAAGGCAAGATGCCATTGTGTTTTTTTTCCTTTATTCCAGAAGAATCACAGGGACTTTTTATTGCCCTGTTCTCGCCCCTCTGTTAAGCTATCTTAGCCCTGATTAATAGAGCACCACTGGGTTGGAACCAGTAAGTGGAAAGCAGCCACGTGTAAAATAATGTCTAATGGTGCCCCTTGCCTGCCCATATGAATATGGATCGTCTCCCTAATCTAAATATATTCAACAAATTGGAGCAGGTGTCATCCTGCTAAACGCTTAATATGCTATTATTTTACGTGATTGCTTGTTCATGTGACTTGTATGTACATTTCCTTTTTGCTTATTGCAGAACTGGGCTGGAATGCGCTGTCCATACAAGCTCCTCCGCATGATCCTGGCTTTGGTCTGCAGTAAGTTACATTTTCATTCGTAGCTAAACATTTTTTAAAAAGAAAACACATTATACACACTAGAAAGCACACAGACTAATTGCAATTGCTATGAAGTTATCCTACAAGTGGGACTTATGTTAGAGAATCCAATAAGCACAGGGCACATCACTTACCGTTATAATTTTTAATGACTTTGATTGAGTGCCCAATGGACATTGCATTGTTTTCAAAGGACTCGAGTCCTATATACTGTACAACTGTGTACAGCACATCAGCGCCAATCCAATATGATGTTTGTTAGCGAGCAATATGTTCTCTCCATCTGCCCGTTATCTCACTCCCATTTTCAAATGCGATTCTCTTAGTTGTGATGCAGTGATTTTCTGGACTGCTGTATTTAGACGGCCGTGTTCAACTACTCCAATCAGCCTGTCTCACTTTGCAAGGACTTAGAAAGGCAGTGTGGTCAAATGATATTCCAAGTCTCTTTCGATGGTACTTTCTCTGCATTCATTTGGGGGAATGCTTTTTAATACTCCCTGGGGACCATCTTTGGCGATGATTCAAATGTGGAATAACCTTACAGGATGTAGCCCAGCTTTAACCACCATTATATGCTCATCTCCCTGCTGGCTGATAGCACCATATAAACCCCACTCTAATCCTTCTCTCGCCCTGAGTATCATGACTGCCATGCTGAACTCAGACTCTCACCTTGCTGATGCTGTTGTTGCCGTATCACTGAGCATATTTACACTGCAGTAGCTACCATGGTGTTCTAACTTCACACTCGGGGAATTTTGGGTACCTCGCATCGGATACATGAAGGCTCGGCCCAGATAATACTCGGACCAGCCGAAATGTTGCGACATTGAGGGTTCAATAAACTGAGCTCTCGGGAGGGCTGTTGCTGTCTGAAAGAGGGGCATTTCCAATATTTTCCTGAGAGTGTACAAATGTGAACCAAATGGACCCAAGCGGGTCCATTTGGTACCATTTGTACACTCTCATAAAAAAGGACCTAAAAGAGAAAATCATTAACATTGTGAAACACAAACTTGATAGAACCGACATTGGACTGATCCCATGAAGTGAACAGAGTTTGCAACAGCGTCTCTCTGTCTGTACTCAGGGCCAAGTATTATTTGGGCCGAGCCTTCCTGTTACCCTGTGCCACCCACCTAATATGAGGAACAAGATGCGCATCCACTGCGTGAACGTGGACTGTTGCTTTCTGTCGTTCGCAGTGAGTTCGGAAGTGGGCCGGGCGGTGTGGCTGCGCTTCTCGCCTCCGCTGCCCTCCTCCGGGCCTCAGCCGAGCTTCATGGCCCACCTGTCGGGGGCGGTGGTGGGCATCAGCATGGGGCTGCTCATCCTGCGGAGCTACGAGGAGAGCCTGCAGAAGCAGTGCTCCTGGTGGGTCATCGTCTTCTCCTTCATCACTTTCCTCCTCTTCGCCATCTTCTGGAACATCTTTGCGTACGAGTTGCTGGGCGTGCAGATTCCTCCTCCCCCCTGATGAAGGCCCCCCCGGGCCCCTCTCAGGCCCAAATACCTGCTTTGTGCATCCAAGTTTTTTTCTGCACTGGCCACCGTAAAAAAAAAAAAACACCCTATCCCCCTTCCTTCCTTCCGCCTCCCCCCTGCGCCCTCCTTTCAAATTCTAATCGACCGATATGAATTCATTCGATACACTGAAGCCAACCGAGAATAATGTTATAAATATTTTCTACAGATACTTTGCAAATCAAAGAAATACTTCTCTTTTATTAAAGAGGGATTACAGTAGCAAGAAGTACAGGTGACAGTTCCTCAAATCCACTTTGAGGAACATCTCTCCTTTTATATATGTTGAAATCCCATCCACCTTACTTGCTCAAACCTTTCACAGAGCAATTTGCTGTTGAACTCTTTTATTCTGAGGGATTCCATTATAGACAAGTGCACCCTCCAAGCTTAGTATTTAAAGACCCTGTGAATGGAAATCTCAAACTCAGTTCATGCAGAATAAAACCATAGTTGCCAGTTATATGCTTTGAACAATGCTATTGTGCATTGCAAAGGTGCTAGTCAAATATTCCATAGCAGCAACTTATGAAACCTTTTTTTTTAAATGGGGACAATGCCTAACAAGGAAGCAGCGATGAGATTACGTTTTGTGATATTTCTTTTAAGGCGTTTGGACTATGTTAGGCTTACAATGGAGAGAGACGGGGATAGGTGGGCAGAATAGGATGCCGTGAAGAAAAGAGAGGTAATGAGCTGGATTGAGATCTATGCCATTGCAAGGGGGGCTGAGAATCACCAGAATGCCACATGATTTGTTAGATATTTCCCACTCTGTATGTATCTGCCACAGGTTGGACAGTACACAATTTAAAAAATAAATTGCAAGCATCTATTAACCGTGTTCACACAGATTCCACTGTGGTAGTATGTACGGAGGGAGTATGTATGTGGGAGTATGACATTTGAGCAAAATGGCTGCTGTGTAATCATAGACAGATACACATTTAGACCTGAGGCTGATTTGAGAAATTACACTTGTGTGAAATGAGGGGCACCTCACTTCATTAACAAACATCGTATCCTAAACGACAAGTCCATAGTCTTGGCTTCCACACAAAATCATGTGGGGCGCTGTTTGTGATTACACGTAATTAAAAGCCTTTGTTCCAGGCCTAAATGGTTGCATCTCAAGTGTGAGCTCTCTTTCAAAATATCACATTAATGTGAGAGCGAGGCACAAGATCTTGTTCAAAATATACAAGAACATCCTATCTCTCGAGTCTCTCGCTCTCTTCTTCTGTTCTTAGCGAAAGTGAAGCTTTTGAGTGAAAATGTATTATTTATACGTATTTATTATTTACAGAGATTTTCACTTCATGGGATCTTTAAACCTAAGAGGGCACAAGTTTTATAAAGTCCCATCCCTAACATACCTACACTGTGGATACCAGTAGTCACAAGAATATGGTAAATATTATATTGCATATACAGTACAAGACACCTGTGATGGAAGGGAAAGAGACAATGAAAGGGTATACTTCCAAGTATATTGACATTCTCAACTCTCAATTATTTCTTTGGTTGTCGTCTCTTCGGCGAATGAGCTTCATCTGTTAATGTGGCATAATGCTAAGCTACAAACCTGCTAAAGAAGCCTACTGTGTAAAATATATCATCTCATGCTCTGTGGATCTGACCGAGACGAGGACACAAACGCGTGGAGATAGAGGTCGCCTCTGTCGTCTGAAAACAACCACAATTGACTGAATTCTGAAGTACAACGTTGTCTGGGAACACATGCGCGTACACACACACACACACACACACACACACACACACACACACACACACACACACACGCGCGCACGCACACACGCGCACACACAGGCTATTTTTGCTCTAACAGACTGAACTGGGGAGGGCATGGATGTATCATCACCTGACCTCTAACCTCCATGTCCCAGAGGGCATTGGGGTCTCTGTCAGGCCCAGTCTATACCTCAGTTTCACATTCTTAGGGACTGTATACTTTTGTAAAGGAATGTATCCATAAAAAAGAGTGTTGTTATTATTATTAAGTTATTTCTGTTTTCCATTTGATAGTGGATGGGTATATTGTATGTTCATATCTAAGAGTATATTTATTTGTATTTGTTCTTCCTTGTTTAGGGGGAAAAAAATGAAAGTTTCAAATGGTGCAAACGTCATGCTAAGATTGTCGTTCTTCTGATAACTGTTACTGTATGGCGTCGATCCTCTAAAAACGTTATCTCTATGAAACAAAATCCTTGTTTTCTTGGCTGGAGCGCCAATGACTCAAGTCCGCCTGACATCATAAATCTTTTGTGCTTTACAAAGTAAGCCATAGAAGAACCAACTCACCGAAGGCAAAGGCTGCAGAGAAATGAACATAAATGTTTTATTTGGAGATGTGTGTGAGCTTCGGTGAACATTGTTCATTTAGAGTTGGTGTGGCCAGAGACTGAATCAGAGACATCAGCATTCTGAATATCCAACTGTTGGTGCCTCTGCACATGTTTTAACAACTTACCTTGCCAGATAGTAAACACAGACAGTAGGCTGAGGTCAGTTGTGATGCTGCCAAGTTGGTATGTAGATGCCTGAAAGCAGTTCTTTAAAAAACAAAAAAAAAATCAACAAAATATAGAGAGAACTCCCGTCAACATATATTATTTTAAAAAGCTCAGGCTTAATTCGCAATTACTGTACATTGTTTCATTCAATGTTCATTTTCCCCACCACCCTTTCAATCCATAATTCATTGGACTTTGCCTGCTGTTTATGCCTTTGCTGATAGTGATGGTTAGTCATTTTTTCTTTTCTTTTTTTGTCAACATAATAGACTGAAAGCATTTCCCAGTGTATGACATTTCTACAATTGCGATAGAAACACATGCAGCTCAATATTATTGCTACAGTACAAAATTCTTGCTGAATACAATAATCCATACTTAGCTTTCAATGATGATAGAGTGAATACTGGAGGGAGGACGTAGTGTAACAATGGACCCAAATGGGCTAAATTGGTTCCAAGTGGGTTAATCTTTACACTCCAAGAGTTAAATTAACACTTGTGGTTTGACTGCTGTTTTCCATCAGCTGATGGAAACGAAGTGCATGCATCTTAATTAACGGTGTTAGCCAAGCTACTTTATGAACCCGGCCATGGGCTCTAGCCAAACACAGCACTGACATCACACCTTTGACTAGAGAAGGCTGGGCCCTCCACTCCCCATCTCTGTTATTTAGACTACAACACAAGGGAGAGGAGTTTAAAGGTGTGATAGAGGCGGGACTGTCATCCCCGGCTGACATAATGCGACAGTTTGGGTAGTACCAAAGCGAAGCTTATGAAAGATAGAGGGAGAGAAGGGATTAAGGAGGCACTCCCCATTAAACACCAGTCATGGGCAGCTTGTAGAGCAGTGCGTACCTTTGTGTCATGTTGTGTGGCAAATCACAACAATTCCAGTGTCAGGATGATGCATGGTCTCTGCAAGATGCAAGGCGGTATTTTACCAGGCCCAAAACTACATCTTGTAAACAGTAGATCTGAGAAATGCAACGGGTTCGCCTGGTGGAGAATGGCTGGCCACAAACAGGGTTCCTTACCATAACATGTTCATGATGCTTAAGCTTAACATCCTCCATCATGCTCAGCAATTCACACAACCTCCCCTCTATTAGCCAACCGTCGTAATGTCTAAAGTAGAGTGTAATGTAGGGAGGTGACTCTGGAAGAAAAGTCCAGTATGGTCTTTCAATTTTTTGTTTGAGCATTACTGTTAACGTTCACAAATACGGAAAGAACATCAGATGCCATGAGCATAACTTGAGAGTCAACTCTTGAAACAAGTGTTTTTTCCTGTGCTATACTTTGGTATGAAGTCATATCTGTGCTGCTGTGGTAGTTTTCATGAGCTGCTTATTTGCATTAATAAAATGGTGCCAAGCTTAGGAGGTTTAATCTCCAAACCAGACCAGAGGTTGTACAAATACAGCGTTTACAAGAAAGTAATACAACAAAAAAGAAAGGAAAAAAAGCTATTTTTCTCTGGGTCATGAAGACACTAAAGGAAACCTAAATTTACATAAATATGGATAATTTATATCAAAGTCCTCATTAATTATTTCATGATCTATTGTACTTTTTAAATGTTCTGAACAGAACCATTTTATATTGTATATATATATTTTGGTTTTATTTTGTACTGTTCATTGTACTTGCTTTAATTTAGAAACAATATAAATAAAGAACAATACTGTGGCAACATCTCCATGATTCCACTGCTTCCCCTTGTTTGGTTTCATCATCATGCAAGTTGTGTTTATTGGATTTGATCAGCAGATTGAGTGTCATTTTAACTCCTGATGAAGGTTGCATAGACCAAAACGTTGTGTTTTCCCATTAATAATTTACATTTTTCAACTGCAAAGACAGAGCCTTTTTCCCCTTTTCAACTCTATGTGACCCTCATGTGTGAATTTGAAAGAGTTACTGTAAATTAAATGTTAATTGTCATGAATGTTGCATTTGCACATTTTTATATAATTCTGTATGTTACAACAACATTCTGACTGCTCGCCCAGTGAATTATGTTGAAAAACAAAATGCAATCACCAAGCATACTGTAAAATATATTTATTAACTCAACAAAATAAGACACTAGATGAAATATTATGGCAGTCGTGGCTGTTTATTTGGTCCTCTGCTTTTTGCGCTGTCTCGGTTCATCATCAGAGTCTAAGGACTCATCCCTCTTACTGCTGCTCGCATTCTTCACATCGATTTCCCCAAGGAATGGGAGCTGCAACTGATTAGCTACAGCCCAAGCCCACAGACATAACTCCACCTTGTGGGGTGTCCAGTCATGCTGACCGTCCACTAAGAAGAAAGAAGACCAACAAATCGCATCAGTATTGGTAACAGCAAGGCCTTCTAAATCAGTAGTTGTCATACTTTTGTAGCTCAGTGGTTAGTTCATGCATTTGGTAAGTAATTCTAAAACAGACTAAAGGTAAATGAAATCAAATCTCAAATTCCATTTATTTTTACTGGACATAGCACATGTGAGCCAACAAAGAACGTCTAAAATGAATTTCCCTGTGTTCATGTGTCAATCCAACTAATCAATATAAAGGATTATATGCCCACATACAGACATATTATGGGACCAACTGACTTCAAACTTCAAACTTTTTTGCGCTTGCCGAAATAGCTGATCAACATCTTGCAATGCAACATGTGAGCTTGTAGATCTGCTATTTGCATAAATTAACACTAAAACATAATCAATAGTTACCATCGGTGTGTGCACGCATGCACGTACACACACAGCTGTTACACTGGGAAAAGCAATTGCAGTTTCAGTTTATGGAAAACTCTATAATAAGGTGACTTCCCTTCATAAACATAAATCAATTGGTTTGTTGCTGGCCCATTTTGTATCCTCGGAGTCATATAGGCGCACAGTCCAATATGTGTAGGCTGCACATTTAGCCACCGGCGTCGTAAATCAAGGACCACAATTGCCACGGCAGACAAATGCAGAAGTATTTAAACCCACCCTAAATATCCACCGTAGCCGCCTCACCTTTGTTGAGCCCCTCGGTGCGTTGGAGCATTTTGCTGAGGTAGAGGGAGTAGTGCTTGGCTGTGTACTGGATGGGCTTCAGTCCAGGCACACTCTCGACGGCCTCATCAGACATGAACGCTGCCTGCTCTGGAGCACCCGCTGCCAGCACAGCTGCAAAAAAAAGTCATAGGCTAAACTGCATAGACTATAGAGGATGATTCCTGAATGGTAACTTAACAGAGGCCATTCAGTCCCACAGTGTGTGCTTGACTCAGCATACGTAATGACAAACGAATCTCTTATGACATTAACGTGGTGGCGATTTTTGTTAGCGACTGCTCCACTAAAAGCAGATATAATTCAATATATGCACCTACGTATAAAGCCATTACCCATGTTAAGATTGAACAAAATTAAAAACATAAATACTGAAACCGACATTATTGATAGCTACAGTAAAGATAGACTAGAACAAGTAAAGAGGTACAGAGAGACAGGGGAGAGACATGCAACAAAGGTCGTGAACGGGACTCGAACACACGGCACACTGTCAGTCAAGAGCCTAGAGCCTAAAGTTTAATTAAAGGCTGTTCCTAGTTATTGTGTCAGGATCTCCCTTTTTGCGGGACACTAGCCGCAAAAAGGGAGATGCGGTACACCTCTATGTAACATCTCACATGAAAGGAGATGCCATACATGTGTGCCTGAAATATGTACATTTGTGCCAACACAAACATCAAATGCTATTGCCAATGAAAGTAATGAAAAAGTGTTGCATCTATATGACGTGTCCCTCAGACAGCATGTAGTGCTTGTAGAGCTGACCTGAGGCGGTGGCTGGGCCCAGGCCTTTGAGGGAGCTCAGTTCGGTGATGGCAGCCTGCGTGTCTGGCAGCAGACTGAAGGCCTTTCGGGAACATTTCTCCACGGTCTCCTCACTGTTGGAAGCCACCAGCTGCTGGAGCCGTGGCCGGAACTTCCCCCTCTGGAGCAACATGGGAGCCAGTCAAAGAGAGGACACTTGACAATCACTGAGTCAGTAGATAAAAAAAAAGATTGTCCCAGCCCGATTGTACACCAAATATCTGCACCAAAAATAGATGATCTACAAGCTTGCATTGTGGTCATCTATTTTTGACTGATGTTCGCCCCAGAATAAGGATTGATGCTGGTTTCAAGTGGCCAAGACTATAAAAAAACTAACTGGATATACCGAACACACCTGGATCATTTCATATTTGAGGGGGGGATAGCCCCTACTATGTCCAACTTTTAGTGTCTGTGTCTGTGTGTGTAAACACAAACTTTGTCCTAACACAAACATTAAATGCAAATCATTGACAATGAATGGACAATTTTGAGTGTTTGTGAAAACCCAAACATTGAATACACAAACATTGCGTAACACAAACATTGAAGATGAAGATGATGCAAATTCTGATTGGCCATCATGAGATGATGTAGGATGATAAGAGCACTCACTTCACACAGGTGTGAGATTTATGCCATACTCACAGTAAGTTTCCATTCCATCAGTTTAACAAGCTCTGACTGCATGACATATTTTTCAGGCCTCCCAACAATGGCTTTTGGTAGCTCCTCTTGAAACCTGGGTAAACATTGGGACAATTAGTTTGCCTTTGTTCTTGTAAATAGACTGAGTGCACACATGTTTTTTTTTTCTATTTATGTATTTTCATTCCAATTTCATGTTGTGCCCCCACGTTGGATTTGAACCCACAACCTCCCCGGTGGAGTGCAAGGGACTTTACCACTGCACCACCAAGCTACCTCTAGTCTGCACACGTAATGTCTAATGTTACATGAAACTCAATCGTGATGATGATAATAGACCGCTAGAAATGAAGGTTAACATGTCAGACTGTATATACCATTTGTCTAGGCTCAGAAGTTTTCCAGATTTCTTGCTTTTCCCCAGTGACTTGGACTCCACCACCTCCCAGTATTTATCACGTACTAGGGCCTTACCCGTTGTGAATATATGAACACCAAATGATGTACTCACTGTGTGGGTAATGTGAATCCTTCATCACATTATGTGATGAAGGATTTGATGAAGGATTGCTTTAATGCACAGGCACAGACACTGCAATGGCCAGTCATAAAGTGTGTGTGTGTGTGTGTGTGTGTGTGTGTGTGTGTGTGTGTGTGTGTGTGTGTGTGTGTGTGTGTGTGTGTGTGTGTGTGTGTGTGTGTGTGTGTGTGTGTGTGTGTGTGTGTGTGTGTTGGTGTTTGCATTACCCCCTGTGGCCGAAAAGGGAATTGCCAATGTTAAGCGAATGGGGAAATTTAATTCACCAATAAATTCATTATTAATCAACAATTTGTTAATTTGAAAAAAGGGCTTCCTCAGTCTCTTCCTAATGTTATGGTCAATGACTGTGTGAAAAATCATAGTGATCGGTGCAGCCAGTGATGAGTTATGCTCGCTTCAGACATTCAGACATTCAGACATTCAGACATTCAGACAGACAACTCCTTAATTATAGTATTGATCACGTATGTTTCTCCACAGGGCCGGGTCTTCACAAGCAAACAGATCTCCCATGGCAGCATGTAGGGGTTAAAGAACTGAAACCATCACCTGTTGGGTCAATATGAGGAAAATCAGTGGCATGAACGGATCCTCTGGGTTCACTTCAATTTGTTAAGAAGCAGGGTTACATCAGTTCACATCCCAATGTCTCCTACTTTAAAGTGAATATTGTGGCTGATCATCTTTGTTGTCTGGACAACTTATAATAGGAAGACAATAAAGTTGATCTTATGAATAGTGAAACTTCTGGTCCCTGTTAGTACTACAGTACAGCCTCAGCCTCAGCATCAAAGTTACCTAAATGCACAAAATATCAATAACACATATTCTCTTTACTGTATTCATGGATTTGCATTACCAAAATCAGTCACAGACAGATACAAAAGACTGCAATTATATATTTTTTGCGAGAATTGACAACTTACCTTTGAGTCCATGCAACTTACCAAATAGTAGTGAATGGACTGATGCAGTGCCATAATATAGACAGGGTTGCGCGAACTCCCTTCACTTCATGGGGTCAGTCCAATGGCGTCTCTTCGACATAAACTTCTATTGAGAATAGGGACAACCAAAAGTTACCGAATGCGTTGGAGTCTATGGGCTCCCGCTATTACGTGAACAGGCTGTTTTCTGCCCCCTCAATGACGCAACTCTTCTACGAGAAGGCTCTGGACTGATGCTTCCTGTAGAATGTGGAAATCGCGCGAGAAGTAGGAGCCAAAATACTATTTCCGGTTCCCCCAGCAGTGATCAACAGAGTTACAGAAGGTTAGTCCTAAAACACTTTTTGTTTTTGTTATATTTTAAGTATTGCATAACGTTGCAACAAAAAAATAATCCCTCCACGTATCTGTTGTTTTCAAGCTGGGCGTCGACGCTGGCATTTCGCTCTTGCATGAATGTTGTTGTACGTTTTAACATTATAGTTAGCCTCCATCAACACTAGCATTATGTTTATGTTGAGGTTTGCTATTTTCTGACCACGAGTTTAACCCATTGGATGTCATCATCATGTGTCATGATGTCTCTAGTCTAGACTCTAGATCGGTGGTCGGTAGTCCAGTCCTTGAGAGAGGGTTCCACTTGATCCCCATGGTATATGATGGAAAGTTTGAAACCCTTAACTGTGCAGCTATGGACCAGAGCTAATCAGGACCCTAGTAGATCTTAGTTTAATCTTACACTCCCAAGAGTTAAATTATTGTTGCATCCAAATTACGCAATTAGAGAATGTAGAAGAGTTGTTATTTTTGATCAATACTGTTGTAGTGTTGCATGAGCCTCCCAAACACTGTTGTTTCGGGACTACATCATGAACCTCTACCCTGGTCCCCAGGTTGCTCTTTTTTAACCTCATTTTTATTTGTAGGTGAACATAATATAACAGTCACTGTCCTATTATGAATGTCAATCATTGTCAACATCAATGTCGTTCTGTTGATTTTTACATCCAGTTCCTCTTGTAGTTTCTATATACGAGTCAATTTCTAATTACAAATATCTCCTCCACAATGTACAGCCACTGCTCATGAACTGGACGTTCTGTTTTGTACCTTGCCATTGTTTTGTTTTTGTTTTTTCTAGCTGCCAATAATGCTTGGACCAGGCACATATCTTCTCTGTGTCAAATTGCGAAGAGCAGCACAATACTGCACTTGGTCTAACTCATGGCTTAGTATAGTCTTTATATACTAGTTTTAGGTAACTCAAAGCTTAATATCGTCTTTATCGCTGACCATACCGAATAATTACTTATTAGTCCGGATGCCATTGTGAGATGATCAGTGATCACCCCTGTGATTGTGAGCTGATTGCTCCTGTGAGATGTCCATGTTCCATCCTTCAGTCTAAAGTGGGCATGCCAAAAACAAATGCACCTCCTTAGTTGTATGCTTATTTGCATGAGACTTTTCAGGACTCAGAAGCAGTAAGAGTAGAACATAAACTGGGATAGTTTAATTATGAACTTTGAGTTAATTTCATGTTCCACTTCTATATATTGCTATGCTTGCCTGAAGGTTGGTTGTTTGCACTAATGACAGACAGTCACCTCCTCCTCCCTCTTCTGTCTTTGCATGTTGGTGTGTCATTCTGTCACCAGGCTTTACAGCAAGGAGAAAAGCCCGCAACGGATGGTAACTTGCGTACGTAATGTTGCTGTCAGATTTGTAGTCAATCAAGCAGGAAACCACAAGGCAAAATAAGCAGGTAGCCATTCATAATTCTGATTCCGCCTTACAGATTTCTTGCCTGCTGACTAAAAAATCCTGACTACAATGACGTAGTTTACCATCTGCTCTAGTGCAGTTCAAATTCCCAAAACGGAATGCTGCCCAGTTTAGCTTGATTGTGGACCTCAACATATTGACCAACTAATCAAGTAATGAAACAGTATTTATCTCTCTGTAGATAAATACAGTCTCTCATGTCAATAATCATTATCACACCTACAATCTCTACATGTATATTATGTTCTTGTCCCAATTCAAAGTTTGAAAAGAAAATGAGTAAATACATACAATGCATAGTGTAGCCGCTAGCGCATAGTGTTATTCATATTGTGTTGTTGATGCCAATCTCTTGCCACTAGGTCAACCCTGACAATAGTACAAAATGAGGCCATTGTATCCCTACTGAGAAGACCAGTGTTTCCATATTAAGTAAGTGCCTGTTGAAATTATGTTGACAATAAACCATACAAATGTATGAAACTGCAACAACTACAATCACACTCTTGTCCCACTTTGCTGAAGAGTGCCATCTTCTGGTCGACTCTGGAATTACCTTAAACGGTTTACACATTGGTGGAGAAAGGATTTGAATATCACCCACAGGCAACACACACAGCCGCTGTCAAAACCAGAGGGTTTTGCAAACGACATAATACAGCTGGTCCAACAAGTCTTCTGTTTGGCTAAACATAAATGTTTGCTATTTGCGGCTGGCTGTCCTTTTAGGGAGGACCATGGAGAAGATGTCGCGGGTCACCACGGCCCTCAGCAGCAGCGCCATCAGCGGGCGGACCATGTTCTGCCACCTGGACGCCCCCGCCAACGCCATCAGCGTGTGCCGCGACGCCACGCAGGTGGTGGTGGCCGGCCGCAACATCTTCAAGATCTACGCGCTGGAGGAGGAGCAGTTCGTGGAGAAGCTGAACCTGCGCGTGGGCCGCAAGCCCTCGCTCAACTTCAGCTGCGCCGACGTCATGTGGCACCAGATGGAGGAGAACCTGCTGGCCACGGCCGCCACCAACGGAGCCGTGGTCACCTGGAACCTGGGCAAGCCCTCCCGCAACAAGCAGGACCAGCTCTTCACCGAGCACAAGCGGACCGTCAACAAGGTGTGCTTCCACCCGACCGAAGTCTACATGCTGCTGAGCGGCTCGCAGGACGGCTACATGAAGTGCTTCGACCTGCGCAAGAAGGAATCGGTCAGCACGTTCTCAGGTTGGTATCAGCTGCATTGTATAGTCAGTCATCAGGCTTTGGTTAATCAGCTTGCTGGGTAGCGCTTTTACCATTTTGCCAAAGCGTTCCCCATATTGGGTTATTGCAAATAAGGTCTCTTTCACACTCTCTCTACTTCCCTCCCGTTCTCGCTGCCTCTCTCTATCACTAGTCAGGCTCTGCTCTGACACGACTTCACACACAAACTACCTCTCTCCCCACTAACACAATCGGTTCCCGGATTTCTTTGAAAATAGTCTTGGAGTGCCGTGCAGCAGATATGTAAGATCTTACTCTGAAAGCCACCCTCCCCACCATGCCAAAAAAGGAATGCAAAATGTTTCATGTTTACCCTACGTTTTGTTCCAATAAGAGGATAAGACAGTCGTACAGAAATATGCGGGTTTGATCAAAATCATGGAGAGCTCCCTAGATTAGGAGAAAAAGGTCTTTCTTTCTTAGTCATAAACAGGGAAGAACGGCAAAGAATCAACTAAATACCTATTTTCATTATTTGTTTCATGTCGATGAAATGGCGCTATGGCATGCCTCTGGACTTCTCAGTGGCATACTTTACTGTATTCTTTGCTGCGTAAACTATGTAAAGAATGCATAAAGAATGTTAATGTATATTATGACTCTTTGAAACTGAAAAAAAAAATCCTTGACTTTTGGAGAGTATAAGCATCAAATGAGAAAGTGTTTTATCACTCGTCCTCTCTTTTTCTTGAACACTACATTTCAGGTCAGTCAGAGAGTGTGCGGGATGTGCAGTTCAGCATGAAGGATTACTTCACCTTTGCTGCGTCCTTTGAGAATGGCAATGTCCAGCTCTGGGACATCAGGCGACCGGACCGCTATGAGAGAATGTTTACAGCACATACTGGACCCGTGTTCTGTTGCGACTGGCATCCTGATGACAGGTAAGACAAACGGTAAACAAGAGGATATTGTAAAGTGTTATGGTTGCTTTGGCAAAATTTATTTTACATTGTGTGAGGTAATATGGCAGTCTCAACTAGGACTAGGATTCAGGGTAGGTTTGTAATATACAGTATATGTTTTAATATTATTATTTTTAAAGATTTTTTTCAGCTTCTTGCCTTTTATTGATAGCATCAATTTAAGGTAGAGTGGAAAGAGGCAGAGAGAGAAGGGGAGAGACATGCAGCAAAGGTCGTCATGAACAGGATTCAAACACGTGATACACTGTCAGGCCAAAGCCTATATGTAACATGGGCCTGGACCAGTAGGCCAGTGGGCAACCGGTTTGTAATATTTTTCGACGTGCTAGCCCAGCTTTGAGGTTGTGTGTATTCAAAGATTAAATGCCATTAATAATTAATGGCCAGTTTTGAGTGTCTCTGCCAACACAAACATTTAATCCCATTGATATTAAATTGCCAGTTGTTAGTATTTGCCTAAACAGAAAAATTGAAGATGAAGGACATATATTGTAATCGGCCATAATGAGATGGTGTATGTTGGTAAGAGTGAGAGTGTGACTTTTATTTTGGGTTGACATTAATCCTAAAGACTGAATAATCAGTTATAATGCATTATTTGAATAGAAAGAATTTTTTCTGCTCCTCTGTAGGGGATGGCTGGCCACCGGAGGCAGAGACAAGATGGTGAAGGTGTGGGACATGACCACCAACCGGGCCAAGGAGATCTACTGCGTCCAGACCATCGCCTCGGTGGCGCGGGTCAAATGGCGCCCGGAGAGGAAGTGGCACCTCGCCACCTGCTCCATGATGGTTGACCACAACATCTACGTGTGGGACATCCGCCGGCCGTTCATCCCCTTCGCCACCTTCGAGGAGCACAAGGACGTGACCACGGGCATCGTGTGGCGCCACCAGCACGACCCCTACTTCCTGCTGTCGGGCTCCAAGGACAGCACGCTCTACCAGCACATGTTCAAGGACGCCAGCCGGCCAGTGGACAAGGCCAACCCCGAGGGCCTGTGCTTCGGCCTGTTCGGTGACCTGGCGTTCGCCGCCAAGGAGAGCCTGATCAGCAACGACGCCAACAGGAAGCCGTTCCCCGGCGGAGACCGCCGCTATCCCATATTTTTCTTCAAGAAGCCCGACCCGACGGAGCAGTTCGCCCACGTGTCCAGCGCCCTCAGTGTCTTCGAAACGGACTTGGAGAGCAGCCGCATGGACTGGTTCGTCAAGACGGCGCGCCTCTACCTGCTCAGCGGGAAGCCGTTTGCGGAGTTATGCGATCACAACGCCAACGTGGCCAAGGAGCTGAAAAGACCTCAGGTCAGTAAGACAACCTAGAGCTAGGCTGTTACTACTGGCAAACCACTTGAACAACCAGGCAAAAAACATAACGCTTGTGAATAATATATGCGTGCCAATATATATGCGTCCTGTTATATCAGCTGTGTCTCAAAACTGCTGCAGAACTTTATTGGCTTCCTCATGGTGCCTGCCAACAACATCTTTCTTCTCCTAACATTAATAGAAAGATCATGAGGCAGACGCCAGCCACTGACCGCAAACTGTCAAATTAAATGATTGCATGAGTTGGACCTATTCAAACATCCTTAACCACAAGTCTCGCCAACAAATCGTTTTTTGTTGTTGTTTTTTCTAAAGGGAGAGACTGCAGGAAATTAAAGCTCATGAGTGTTTTCGCTGTTAACAAACACTACCTTCATTACCTTCCAGCAATTCATGAATTCATTGCTATTGCTGCTGTGATATCACCCTACTAGTACGAAGTCATAACGTACTAATATGATGCAGTCTATCATTCATTGTCAATAGAAGCCAGCCACATGATGTTGCAAAGACGCAATAATGCATGCAGCTGCTCCAAAGCAACTCGCAGCACATCTTTCCATCATTGTGTCCACAGTCTGCCTGTGTAAACACACCATTAACCTAAAAGCTAAAGCAAAACTTCATGAAAGAAGTGTCAGAAACCAACAGTTAAACTTGCATTTCAGTAGCATTAATTGATTTATGCTACATATTTTAAGCCACGCAGTAGGTGATGTTTCCATTGCTGTTGTGTTATGTTGACAGGCTGTTCAGAATAATTTGAATAATGGTGTTAATCATTTCTAAGGTTTCAACAACATGGACGATGTTGAGAATCATGTTCTCAGACCCCACGCCTTCACTCAATCACAGTCACAGTAAATTGGGTGTTTTACCTTTAATGAACAGGTAAGCAAACTTCCACGCTTGACTTGTCACAGACAAAATAAAAAGGTATTAGTCTTAACTTCAACTTGTTTGTATGCTTGCCAGTTTCAATATGAAGGAAATGGGCCCAGGGATGGGTACAGAAAGCAGACTTGACCGCAGTAAAGGCGAGAGCAGGCAGGATAACATTCACCTGGAGCCTGGGAACTCTCACATCAGCAACAACGATGGTGAGACCTGATGAACATCTCACTTGGTTAATCTACCAGGCAGTCACACTGTTTCACTCTGCAGTTTGTACTGTATGAATCACACACAACAGTCTTTCACCATATTCACCTGGTGGCCATTTTTGCTCTTTTTCTTTTTTCCTTCTTTTCCTTTCCCTCGATTTTGTAATCCATTTTTCCTAATGTGATCCTGGGCTCTACACACCCTCCGCCAACCTGGGGAGGCAGCGGACTTGCCTCATGCTTCCTTCAATGAATGAGGAGTCCAAGCTGCCTTCTTTTCACCTGACAGGGGGGAGTTTCCCTGGTTGGATGTAGCGCGTAAAAGGAACACGTTATTCCAACCAGTTCCTGTCCCCTCCATCAGGCGCCCCGGCTGGCCAGGGGGAGGCACTTTAGAGCACAGGATTACTGCATGTTTTTGTGAGGGTATCTATCCTAGGGGACACAGGGAGAACATGCAAACTCCACTGCTCTTCTAGTCTAGTCTAGTATTCTATTTCCCTGCCGAATGTTAGGAAATCTCTCTGTGGCCGTTTTGTTTGGGTAGTTGGTAGTTGGACTGTTTGCATGTTTAAGAGACTGGTGTGCATTGGCATGTGCATGTTCTTTCCCATCCAGAAAACGAGGAGACGGAGGGCAGCGATGGTCAGGCAGAGTATATGTTTGGCGACGCTGAGCTTGATGATGATGACCTCTATTCTGTGGAACACGACAATCAGACAGGTCAGCCTCTGTTTACTTATGACAACTAGAATCACCTCAAGGGTTATAATATCTAGGTCTGTACCAAACTCAGCCCTTTTACCCCACCAAACTCAGCCCTTTTAAATGTACTCTGCAGTGAGTATTGTACAGTATATTTATTGGCAATTAGACTCACATTCAGCATTAGTATTGTGGGGTCAACTGAACCAGTAGAACATAGTCGGAATATGAATAATGGCTCAGCCGTTTCAATAATTAGTATTCTCCTAAATCAATGATTTTCAACCATTTTCCACACCATGGCCCACTATTTAATCAGCATTGTACCACCAAATTGATGTTGGGTTTAGTCTCATACCTATGAGTCTCATACCTATGATTTTTCGAGTTTCTGTCCGTAATTTAGAAGATGACTGGCAAAACGTTGGTCAAAATAACAATTCTTCTACAGTTCCTAAATGTGTAGATTCTTAAAAATAAAGAAATTCAGATGTTTAAATATAATGTAACTCTCGAGAGTGTTAAAATGAAACCAAATGGACCCGTAAGGGTCCATTTGGCTCTCAGGAGATACAGGTCCATAAGGGTCCATTTGGTTACCAACTGTCCCATCATTTTCCCGGGGACCACCTGGCTCGATCAAAGGGTGCTCTCCAACATGGGCCCAGTACATGACGCCAAGATGACCCGTATTATTCGCCCCCCAGGCTTTTGTTCGTTGACACTAAATAAACTCCTGTGCGTCTCCCAAGCAGAGGAGCAGGAGTACACGCTGCCTCAGGAGGCCTTCCCGCTGCGCCACGAGATCATGGACAACCCCTCGGCCCCGGAGCACCTGCAGCAGCACCAGGACAAGGCCGAGTCGCCGCACGTCAGCGGCAACGAGGCGGAGGCGCTCACCTGCCTGACGCCCATCGAGTCCTTCTCCCTCATCTCCATCTCCCAGCCGCTGTTCAGCGCCCACCTGCCCTCGCGCTTCTTCTGCCCCGTGGTGCGCCAGATGCTCAGCCACTACGCCGAGCAGGGCGACGTGCAGATGGCCGTGTCCGTGCTCATCGTCCTGGGAGACCGCATCCGCAGGGAGATCGACGACCTCACGCAGGTCAGCGTGCTTTCAGTTTTATCCCGCGCTGTGCTGTATTTTTGTGCTTTAACTTTTTATTGAAAAATAGCAGGTGTTCACGGCACATAGCGCATCACAGAGTGGCACGCTATGAGCCGTGACCGCCTGCTATTTTTGGGGGGTAAATTGCGAAAATGCAGCACAAATCTTTCAATGTGTTCTTTCAGAGCGAACGTTTCGTAGAATCGACAATGTCAGGTCGAAAATGGGTGAAATGAAAGCTTCTCATTTCAATCAGATATTTTAGTTTTTCCCAAGTTTTATAGAATTGTTTCTTTTTAATTGTTTTAAAGAAGTACACTATTGGTCAATAGGAGCAGTGTTGGGGAATATTACTTAGGAAAGTAATACATTACTTATTACCCCTTTAGAAAAGTAATAATATTACACTACTTATTACTTGGATGCAAAAGTAATATGTAGTATATTACATATTACTTTTTTATATTACTTTTGCACCCAGATCCCTGAAAAAAGGAAAGTAGCTACTGTACAACTACACAATCTGTCAGCTTCTTTTAGAGCTGAATCTATTTGTTTTGAATATGAAGAATAATAACAAGAGTCACCAATCAGCCAACCATGCTGTGTCAATTGGGTGACTGTAGCTCTCTGGTGAAGTTGTTGCCCCCACCACCCGACTACGGATAAGCAGGTGAAGAAGGATGGATGAATTTAGATAAATGTATTTAGATAGACAAATACAGACATCCCACCCTAGAAAAATACTAACCTATATTAACATTCATATGGCACACATGATTAACATAGCCTACCATAGATTACATAGTTGCAGTAGGCTGTTATTTCAGTCAGTGGATTGTTATTTGGTTACAGTTCCTGTCTGTCAACTAGGTTTCAATGCAACATTAAAAGGTATGATAAACATACATAAGCATAAACTGTTTTTGATTTAATATTAAGTATATGAGGGCTTATAGCTCCAGTGGCTTAATTGATGATACCGTGCAAACAGACTGGCATCGCGTAATCATAACAGCTGTGTATGGGAAATCCCCAGACAGCGTGCGCTGTGTGTGCCGCGGTTATATGACATTTCCACGATCTATTGTGTGATAAACGCATATTATAAACGCATGCCTTATATAGCAAATGAAAATATCCTTGGATATACTTGGACCACAGTTGGAATTATTGCAATCGGGTGAGCATGGCCTGAGAGTTTTTAGATTGGAATCTCAACAATCTCCGGAAAGTAAGAGCAGTGTAGAACAGTAGCGCCAACTCCGTTCTCTTTAAGGGGCCTGTCCAAGGGCAGCTCTTCTTCATAGACTTCTATTGAGAATCGGGACAATAAATAGGGACAGCATGCTGCATAAACGGCTCTCGAACGCTCAGTTTCTGATGCCTCAATGTCGCAACTTTGACACTAGATGTCTGCCTAATAATAATACCGCTGCTCTTTTTTTCCGATCAAACTAAAGTGGCATTAGCTCATCTCCCTTCCCCAACGCAATACTGTTGAACGCAGCAGCATGACAAAAGTAACGAAGTAATATTAGTAGAAGTAACTGTAATATTATTACTGTTTTCTAGGAGGTAGTGTCGTTACACTACTACTTGTTACTCGTTACTCGTTACCCCCAACCCTGAATATGAGTAATATCGTGGTTTGCGAGACTCCCAAGATGTGGTTACAATAGTCTTCCCCTGTGTATTTTTGTTTTCTTCCTGAAACCTGAAGGCCTTTGAGTCAAAAGACCCAATAAAAATACACCACTCTAGTGACAATATAACCCTAATGACTTAAGTTCAGGTTGGTGGTGCTAACAATTACAATTTAGGCATTCAGCATACGCTCTTAGTCCAAAGAAAGAAGAGTCTGAGAGGAGTGGAGCATTGTGTCCCTGCATTGGTTCGTTGGCTGGGTAATGGTGAAATACAGGTATTCATAAACTGGTGCCCTCATAAAAAACATTAATACTTTCTGTACTCCATAGCTAGCTATCACAATACCTGATGATCATTTGTCATCAGTTTTATGGGAGAAACAAATCATGACACTTCTCTTTCATCTTTAATCAAACCTCTTCATGATGCCTCCTGATTGTATGCTCTCTAATGTCATACGTTTCATGGCTGGTGTCACACAAGCTCACAATGCTCTATTAGCTTCTATATTATCTATTTTCAGCGCGTGACAACTGCCCACAACTAAGTATAACTCGGGCTTTAATGCGAGTGGTGTCTCCCCTTCAGGAACACTGGTACATGTCCTACATAGACCTGCTGCAGCGCTTCGAGTTGTGGAATGTGTCTAATGAGGTCATCAAGCTCAGCACCTGCAGCGCCATCACCTGTCTGAACCAGGCGTCTACCACGCTGCACATAAACTGCAGCAACTGCAAGCGACCCATGAGCAACAAGGGCTGGATCTGTGACAGGTATGCCACACTGAATGCAAATTCATTTGATTAAAACTCACAATACATCACCACACTTTAGCGTCTGGACAACCACATAGAATCGAAACGTGTTGCGCTGAATTAATTTACTCTCGATATGTTGCAAAATATTTATATTTTATATATTATAATTACAAAATATTAAAGGCATTAAACCTGAGCAGGTTGCACCCCTTTCGTGACATTGCCAGTGGTCCAGAAAGGATTTCCCCATTCATTTTCCTCATAGAATTTTTGAAAATTATCTAAATAAAGATGATTATACCGCAGACAAAGCCAACTCAGGTCGTGGCAGATCATGACAACACACATATTATTATACAAATCATTCCAATTTACAAGAAGAAGAAGAAAAAAAAAACAGCAGGATACAACCCTTTTTGTTTCATTTTTCTTCTCACTAGGTATTGATTAGCCCACATTGTCATGTCTATGTGGAAAATGAATGGGGAAAATACTTCTGAACCCAGTGCAACGTCATGGAAGGGGCGGGGCTGGGCAGCTCTATAGCGATGTGTATGTAACAGGAGGCACATGACTCTTTCACCCCAGGTGCCACCAGTGTGCCAGCGTGTGTGCGGTGTGCCACCACGTGGTGAAGGGGCTGTTTGTGTGGTGCCAGGGCTGCAGCCACGGGGGGCATTTGGAGCACATGATGAACTGGCTCAAAACCAACTCCCACTGCCCTGCCGGCTGCGGCCACCTATGTGAGTACACCTAACCAAACCCCCCCAACCCCCAAAACTGGCTGGCTCCACGTGGGTGGGAGGCGTTGGGAAGTGCTCTCCCGACGGCACCGTCGATCACAGCACGCCGCAGACTGCTGCTGGACGCGTCGGCCCGAGGCCGTGGCTTCCTGTCACAGTGGAAAGACGGTTGGTTGGTCTTGTGTTGGTGCTTCAAGTGCGACTGCGTTGGGAGGTCTAGTCATGACCATCAAAAGGAGCGTGGGCGTCGGGGGCAGTGTTTCTAAAACCTTTTTAATTTCAAGGATGCCCATAACTCTGAGAGAGGGCACAAATTGATCCAAATAGACCTGTAAAAGAACCATTTGGATCCATGTGCACTCTCTGCCCCCCCTTTCTACCGGCTGGGAAGCCATTCCGTTCAGAATGTTTGTAGTCCATGAGGCAGAGCGCCAAAATTGAAAAAGTAATCATGAAGTGAGTCTGCAAAGAAATACCTATATTAAATGTATATGGTCAATATAAGTAAATTGATATACAGTATATATAACCCTTTCACAGTAGTAGTTTTTTCATA
This sequence comes from Benthosema pterotum, assembly GCA_039105355.1. Classification (NCBI taxonomy): domain Eukaryota; kingdom Metazoa; phylum Chordata; class Actinopteri; order Myctophiformes; family Myctophidae; genus Benthosema; species Benthosema pterotum. The sequence continues at coordinate 35,768,848 of CM076981.1, forward strand.
TTGTTAATTTGCATATTTAAAGGTAATAGAGGCAACTTTTAGCTAAAAATCAAAATAGATATACTGTATAGCTATATTTTTGCCTTTGACTTTGATGCTGCAGCTGTTTCTCTGCAGACGGACACTTGCTTTGTCCCGCAGACGGCCCAGAACTTGGTTGTGGTCAACAAATCATGAAAACTAAACATTTGTCATTTGCTCAGGATAGGCGGTCCTAATATGTATGGAGTGAAGCAGTGTTTTAGCCAATCACAGCACAGCAGTTTCATAATGAGCCAATAGAGTGGAGGTATGGTGGAGTTAGATTTTGTTTTTAAACAATTCGGCTTACAAACAGTGTTTCTACACAAAAGCCTGGTTTTATCTAGCACAAGGACATTGTGGTACTGAAGCTAAACTCTCCAGAAAAAAATGACAAGACGGGTTATATCCGAAGGGTGATTTAGGCTCAAACCATTAGAAAGAATCTTCAGGACATATACAATATGATATTAACTATTAAAACAATTTTAGGAATGTATGCTATTTGCGCTTTAATGTAGGTATGGTTTTGTACACTAATTACCATTCCAATTTTGGAGGTCTGGCTCATGGACTAACAACCAAAAAGATCTGAACCAGTTCATCCTTGGTGGGAAAAGAGTTAAATACCTGTAAGAGTCCATTTGGAATCCTGAGGGTCCCTGGTCCCCCTTGGGGTGTGGTATTAATTAGGGCTGCAACGATGAATCATAATCGAATCGAAATGTAATTAGTTGTCAACTAATTTAGTAATTGATTCATCGGATTGGCAACTAATCGCTGGTCATCATGGGTGTTTCCCACTTAACCATAGTTTTTCCATTGTTAAGTGTAACTAGAGAGCAGTGAGCTATCTCTCTTCCCCTCTTTCATGTGATGATAGTTGCACATGCACAGTAGCAACTGCAAAGCAAAATATGACACAAGAATGATTATAGTATCAAGAACAAACAAATTTAGCATCGAAACTAGAATCTGAAAATAATTGTTACTTGCAGCCCTAGTATTAAGTTGACCCCACACCTGTGCACACTCCCCCAGTCACTCACACTAAGCATGGTCCTGGATGTGTTTGCATTGTGTTTTTCAACCCATTTTTGTGGTTGGGCCTTATATTTCAGAAATGAACACGATCTTGAAATGAAATGACATTAACTGTTGGGTTTTTTACGCCCACCAGTAGGTCTGTAGAAGCACACTTGTGGATTATTAAATATATTTAAATATATATGTAAATAGAGAGATTTTGGAGGATGAAAGATAATAATATTTGAGGTCCTAAAGCAATAAATACTAACACAGATGCTGGCCTTGTCTTTGAATATTGGAATATTCAAATTAAGATTTTCTTTTTTTATATTAGTTATTAGAGAGCTCTATTCTGATCTTTGAAGTGTTTAGTAGGGGTCTCTCATCTGTCCTTCTCATTAGTAAACAGAAAATATATTAAGGTTTTGATTTGAGAACACTAAACTGAAGCTGATAAATGGGGTTTCTCTCATGTTGTTTAACCCGCCTGAAGATGTATTTTCTCTTTATTAGAGAGATGTAGTGATAGACTGGCCCAACTTACTGAACTGTGAACCAACACCGTAGTATTGACGCAGTCATGCGAAAGAAAAGACCGTCCCCCGATATATTTTGTATGCACTAATGCTACAAAGGAATGTAACGTTGTGATAAATCTGAAGTGAAATTACCTGTACCATTTTGTTTTTCATACTCACATGGCAGTTTGCCAAACTGAAATATATTTACACTATGCATAAAATAAAATGAAAGGAAGGAGAACAATACAATGTGATTCTGCACTGAACTTCACACTTCACTGATTCTGCGCTCCACAGGATTCGTCTACTCTAAAACAAGGTTTAAAGAGTATTCAGATGGATGGAGCCTGCACACCACATTAGGTACAAAAAAGTTTTTTTTTTTTTTTTTACATCTGAAGTCTCTTTAGCCCACCAGCCACCTGTCAATGCACATATTCTACATAATCTCTCATGGAATAAAAGGTAACCAATTAACAGCTTATAACAGCAGAGCTTGCCCTTTTGTCAGTTCCAAAGGACAGACGGGTGCAGATGTTCAGTGAACTCTTAAAAAGTGATTTGTTTTTAATTATTTACCACAATAGCAGTCTCTGACAGATGCGCTTTGACAACTCTGGTCTTCATTAGTGTTGAAGTATTTTCTATTTGGCATTTAAAAGGGAGATCCAGAGCTGAATGATACTTCTGTATATTCTGTACTACTGTATATTTGAGCTGTAGTGGGTGGCAGCTAGCTTGCATCTTCATAACTTTAATGGCCTGTTAAGTAGTAGCCAATCTGCACAAAATGGTGAAATTGCTGTAGTTTCTGCTACACACAGTTTACTAAGCTGAGACAAAGACTGGCGAAGAAAACAGAATGTGAGATCTAATGTACAGTAAAGTTATCTGTTGGTTCGCATCTTTATTTGTACCTTGTTAGAAAAACAATACGAATCAGCATTTAACATGTACATGAAAGCAAATATTTTGCTTTGAGCAATCATTTAAAATGAGGGTATAGTTGTGTATAATTGCAGTAATGTTAGTCATCTTTTCATACATTGTCTAATAAGCACAAATATGGGTTTGTTTACCAGTGATCTGCCTAAAAACATATCTGGTGAGGCAATCACAGGTGTGTGAGCCAATCATAAGCAAGGACCGAAACCATTCATAAAGATATTTTAGGTGTAGGTATTCATTCTGTTAGATCTGTCAGTTCACACATTTTTTGTGATCCCTTGACCTGTGAAATCTCTAGATAAAACTGTCATTCCAGGTTTTCATATTACGTATACCTATACATACAATTAGAACAATAACATTGCTTCAAAAAACACAGACATGGCTAAAATGTCCAATTCCCAACTAGAAATGCACTTGAGATGCTACAACCATGGCACCTTAGTGTAAGCATAGGGCTAAACTGTGTGACTTTTTACTACCTTAATCAGTCTCCAGCTAGGTTAGTAAATAAGCCTCTTCATCACAAATAGTCATGCTGCCTGAAGAACCAGTGTATGGGATGATTCAAGTTTCATTTATTGTTACTGTACATCTTGTGTAAAAGTTGTTCTGATTCCTCAGACATTGTAGCAGCACTAGTATTAGAAGCCTTTTTTTCTGGAAATAACCAATTTCATGTTATTAGTTAAAAAAAATTACCGGGTTTCGTTCATCTCGAGTTCAGTCTTCTGTGTGATGACCAGCCTCGGGTCTTGGCTTGTGCTTCAACTCTATCAGATCGGTTAAGGTTTTAATTTTCTTCGATTAAAAAAAAAGTCTCTCTAGGGGCCAACTTGTGTTTACAACCCTCAACCAACCAATCCTATTAGTGATGCTCCGATCAACTGGCCACCAATCTAAGATCGGCTTTCAACAGTTTCCCTTTATTTTAAGTCGTATAAAAGTGAGATACAGTATGTAGTATATCACACAGGAACCATTTTGACATGGTTGTTTACGTATTACAATTTGGGAAATATTCAAATTTTATCCTTGTGCACAAGATCACTATGGGCCGATTGAGAGAAAAACAATCAGCGTTTGGAAACGTTCCCAAAAACCTGATCCCTGATCAGAGCATCCCTATTGTTATACCTTGCAAAGACGATTTTTATCCGTCACAGTGGAGTTGTGTTAAAATTCAAACCACATTTCATGTCGGAGAACTGCATGCGCAGATGTAGACAGCATTAGTTCCTTTAGAAAATGTATCCACTGCACGATTCAACTGCCTGTGTGATCTTCGAATGGAAGAACATTGTCGACAGGCCACTCTCCTCCTCATTGTGCAGTCCAGTGTACACTTGCACAAGCGTGTGGGGTCGTGTACCCCTCCTGCCTGCTTGTCGATTCCCTACAGTGGCTGCCGTTGGCTTCGTCGCATCTGGCCAGCCCCTGGTCTGTGACCCTGTTCCATAGAAGAGGTGCTGGGGTGGCTGTGTCCGTCTCTGGGCCTCTTCCGATGAGGTGTGACAGGACTTGTCCCTGGCCAGCTCCCATTTCCACTGTGTAGGTGTGTGTGTTCAGGGTGGCATGCTCACCCTCCGTCAGGATTGTCAAAAGCCTTTAAGCAACGAGGAGAAATAACATTCATTCAATTATAAAGTACTGTAGTACAGCAGGTGAACCTAGCCTGATTAAATGTGTGCCACTTCTTTTCCATAACTCCCAAAATACTGTGGGAGGGGTGAGGGTTTACCGGTGCACTGCTATGGCCGCTCCCAGCTGTCTGTCACCTTCTCTGGTATGCTCAGCCGCCTCAGGCTCTGGAGCACCGTATGCAGGGTCCCCACTGATGGGATTAAACAACCAGATACATACCAGTATAAAGAGACGATTCAGACATGCAAATGTAAGACAAAATGTCTTAAATGGTCGCCTTGGATTTGCACTCACCCAGCTCTTCATCATAACAATCCAGCCTTTTCTTTAGCTCCGAAATGTTGCATGGCTTCAAGCCATCCTCTACTAAGAAAAGTTGGAAAATCTGATTATTCACAGTGCACAATTTGGAGTTTGCCTTGGTAAGGGATCCGAAGAAGACCTTTCTGTCGAAATATTGGTATTCATTTAATAAATTTATTCATTATGATTGAACATTACCGTTGATCTTTAAAATAACTTGGTATAGACATACTCTGGTGGATTTCAAGTCCAATTGTCATCATAGAAGAGGAGAGAGAGGTTTATTTCAATGTACCTTTGCCACCAGTGTCGGCCTCAGTTTTTGTAGCCTCCCCACATGGAAAGCAGCTACTGTTCCCTTCTGGGACACTGAGGAGGGCGAACAGCTCGGCCCGGCAGCACCGGGCCTTCTCCAGCATGCTGTTCATCTCCTGGGCCAGCCGGTGGTTGTCCACCAGCTCTGCGTGGACCCTCTGCCAGGCCATTTTGTCCTCCATCAGGCATCCCTCCATCACAGTGCGCAGCTCCTTCTCCTGTGACACCTGGCCCTGCAGGCTCTCTGCCTCCTCACAGCGCTACATGACAGAGTGATCATTGAAGGTGAGACATCCCACATGCAGTACGTTGTATGATTGTAGGGGTTAGGGCTGCAATCGAGGAATCGTAATCAAATCGATTATTCAATTAGTTGTCAACTATTTTAGTAATCGATTAATCGGTTAGTCAACTAATCACTGACGCTTTTACCCGTTTGTCCGGTCTAGATTTCTAGTTTCTGAATAACCTAATATTCAAAGATTTCACCACATTTTCACGATTTTTCAAAAATAGCAGAGATACAAGCTCATAGCGCGCCACTCGGTGGCGCGCTATGAGCTTGTAGATCTGCTATTTTTCAATAGTTAAAACATAATGCTTAGAACACCAAAACGCGTTCAGTACACTAAGGGCCCGATTTTGGTTACATTAGCCCTTATGCGCAATTAACGCACATAGCATTGGGGAAGAGGCGTTCCCCCACTAAAGTCGCTAATTTCGTACCATGCCATCTCCCTTAAATACCTCCTTTACCCGTTAAATTATGCATAGGTGTGGTTTGGGCGTTTTTAGCTTTCATCCAATCCGTGTTGGTCTTGCCATTCCCTTTAATTCATCCCTTATCTATTTCCCTTATCCCTACTGCTATGTCTGACCCTCCGAAGCACGCAGCCTGGCTGCGGGCTTAGGACAGACGCCTATTCTCAAAGATCATGCTCTCATTTTCAAACAATTGCTCGGTCAATTCTCAATCATTTCTTACCATTCAACATGTTATGTTGAAAAAACATGTTCCATGTTTTTTTTGCTGTATGTGGCGTGCATTTATCCCAAGTCTGCGAAATGTTATAAAGTAAATTGCAAAAAAATAGTCGGCAATTCGCGGCAGAAAACGTTTTTTTTAATCATTGATTTCTCGGTCAATTCTGGACCATTTTTTACATTTCAAAGTGCAGCGTGACGGCAAAGACCTCCTCTCTCAGATGCTGTATAGTATATGTGGGTAGGTCTTCTCTACGATGCGGGATCTAGCAAAATGTAAGTGTCGGGATTTTGGTGGAAACGGTCCACCAAATCCCCGACACTTACATTTTGCTCGATGCGGGATCGTAGAGAAGACCTACCCACATATACTATACAGCATCCGAGAGAGGAGGTTTTTGCCGTCACGCTGTATTTTGAAATGTAAAAAATGGTCCAGAATTGACCGAGAAATCAATGATCAAAAAAACGACTTTTTGCCGCGAATTCCAGAGTTTCCACGTGGAGTTGTGGACATCTCCAAAGGCGCACAGACGCACGCACTGTGCGCACGTGGCTCTGCCTTCTCTTATCGGTTAAGGGGTGGTCTGATGTGGCGTTATCTAGTTCCCTAATCTATCTGACGAAATTAGCAATTTAAGGGACTGCGCAACAAACACGCCCATGACCACACCTCCAGCCACAAATAACGGTGTCGGCATAAAGAATAGTGGCTAAGGGAAGAGAAAAGGTGACCAAAATAGCAATAAGGGAATTCGCTGCGGGTATCGGGTAACGTTAGGGACAAGGGGGGAATGAAAATCGCGCCCTAAGGGTTAACCATAGTTTTTCCAGTGTTAAGTGTAACACTTTGAACATTTTACTGTCATTAATTAATATACTGTACATTAGAGATGTTGTGTGGACATGATAAAAAGGTTCTCCCATTCTGTGTTTCCTAGATATGGAGGTCTGAAAAAGATCATTAACATGGTGAAATACACATCAAGTTGTGTTTTGCCATGTTAATGATTTTTTTTTCTCATGGCCTTTTTTCTGAGCATACAAATGGTCCATTTGGTTCACATTTGTACACTCAGGAAAAATTTTAAAATGGGTGGAATCCCCCTTTAACGTGCTAGCTAAATAAGAGGCATAATCCGATTAATCGATGAATAGATTAAATAGTTGGTTGATGAATCGATTATGAAAACTGTTAGTTGCAGCCCTAGTAGGGGTATTCTAAAGGTTAACCATGATGTCAATTTCTGATTTCTATAGAGGAACATTTAGTTCATTGACTTAAAGGGTTAGGTAACATCGGATGAAGATTAAAATAAAGTTAGCAAATGAGGTGGCAATGGAACGAGGCTACATGTACTGTAAGTCACAGCTGGTTAGTGGGAAGTCTTGCTAACATGGAGGTGTTGTTACACCAAGCTTAGCAGACACCTTGTGCAGCTGAATGGCCATCTCCTGCATCTCTGCTTCCAGCTGGTCTGCATATGCCTGCTCCAGGGCATCGCTAGGAGGACGCGCGCTGCTGTGCCACCGGGCTATGGCTGAGGTCATCTTGCGCTTGGGCCCAAATAACCTGTTGACCCACACATCGCTTTATTTATTTGCTGGTTGAGTTAGTTAGTTATTTGTTTCCCTTCTGTGATGCGCAAGGAGGGAAAAGTAAAATCACTGTTTATATGGGAGTAAACTTGTCTTACGTGATCCCCACTTCTTTTAGGTCATTCTCAGTCAGTGTTAGAAATATCCTCAGGTCGATGTCTTGTTCCTCCAGCAGGGGGAGGTATTTAGAAAAGCCAATCTGCTCCAAGAATGCTGCCAGATCCTGCAGCAATAAAATATATGATATACTGTGAGTTCAGTCAAGAAATCAAGTCTGCCCTGTACAATCACTCCTGAACGCTGCAACATGACTCTTTTTTTGTTATAGTAAGACTTACCTTGGGACCGGTATAGGAGGTAGGAGGATCGGCAGGCAAGTGCACTCCACTGCTATTCCCCACGCTGCTGGGCTGTGTTACGTCACTGTTGCTGTGGCGGTTCTTGCTTTTTGAGTAATGACCCTTGTTTGCTCTACGGGAGCTGCCTTTTTTGGTTTGGTCCGAGTCCTGTGAGACAAAGGGGCATTGTCACTGTCAATGTGGCATTCGACAATGGGGCTTTATTATTGTGGTATGTCCCCATAACGCAGCGTCGATGCTCGAGCTGTTTTTCATGTGTGTGCTTTTCACCTCGTTGCTCTCCAGAGAGCCCTCCCAGTTGAGGCTGACTGCGCGAGGCAGACACTCACTGCTGCTGCTGCTGCTTCTCACAGTGGGCATGTCGTTGTCAAAGAATGGACTCTCATCTGCAGAGAGTCATATGAAATGTTCTGAGCGGAACGTTGACCCCTCTTGAACTAAAATCGGGTGTATTTAATAAAAAAAATGTGGGTGTCCCACCAGTGCCTATTATCACACATCATCATACCTCTGCTGCTGTTGCTTTGGCCATCCAGCTCATTGATGGGTGAAGTGACGTCACGGTAGCAGATCCCCTCACTCTGTTCTCCAACGTCGCGGAATGTCATGTAACCTGGCGGAGCCACAGGTCGCTCTACATAGGGGAGGAAACGCCATGGGACGTGACCTTTTAACACCTACGCTGTTCAGCAGCTTTGATGTTTTCACTCAATGTACACACTTCATAATTCAGACTACTAAAGGTGAGCCGTGAAAGCTTGTCACCAAAAATCATATTTCTTATGCTGCGTATGCAGAGACAAACTAAAGAATCGCTTGTCTGTAACCCGACACAATATTGTCATTTTGGTCACAGTATGTTTGGTGTGCATATTTTTGCATTAAGCATTGTTTTGAAGGATCAAAAACCTGTGCATAATTGATAGCATGTGGAATACTAAATGATAGAACTCGTCTTTAAATGACTGAATGATAAACTACCAGAGAGTTTGCTGGTGCCTCCCACTCTGAACTTGGCGATGGCTTGGGGACCATCATGGATGCTGGGGCCTTTGGTCCTGTTCCGACTCAACCTGGGCCTGGGGGGAGCGCTGTCGGAGTCCTCAGAGGAGCTCAGATCTTCAAAGTGTCCTGAAGGGGCGGATGGGTGATGCCAGTGGTGAGCGCACCTCATGGCGTGCTCCACTTGCGCACAAGTAGGGCATACATGGCCTACTTGTGTGCAAAGCGCAAGTTTGCATTTCAATAGAGCACATTTCTAGTTGAAAGAATATCATTATTATACCTGGTTTGGCCTTTGGAGAACGTGAGTCAATGAGGCTAGCAATCTTGGTATATCCGTACATCATAGCCAGGGCTCGGGCAGTCTCTCCTTTAGCATTCCTCTCTTCCACTTTTACCTTCTGTGGGGCATATGCATATAAATATGTTTGTTAGTAGTACAACACAAGGCACATTCTTGTGGAGACCTTTTCTTTTCAGAGAGTACATAAATATAAGAGCATGTTAATTGTCCTGTATGGTTATGAATCTGATCTTTGGCCTCTTGTGTCGCTTCCTGACCTACAGTAGGACTGAATCCTGTCTTAGTCTTGTCCCTATGCCTTCTTTATCTCAGCTTCCTTACCTCCCACCGGGTTTGAGAGAATGATTAAATACAAAGAGAAGTACACATTGTGTAGATCGGCAAATTCCTAACCTTTTTCTTTTTGCCTATAATGACATTCCCAAAGCTGTTACTAGAGAAAGAGAGGTTCACGTTACTCACATGGTCGAGTAGGTGCTGAACAATGATTTCGTGACCTGAAGCAGCAGCCTCCATCAAGGGAGTGAAGCCGGATACTGGCTCCCTGTGTAGGGGGATTACTCATGAGAAAAATATTAAGCTGTGTTTAGTCTATGATCTGAAGGCCTGGTTGGGTGGGGGAAAATGGTACTCACTTGACATTAGCGTTAGCATTGTTGTCCAGCAAGAACTTGACCATCTGCTGGTGTCCTGTGCTAGTACAATGTAGCAGTGATGTCCAGCCTCGGGAGTCCTTCCGCTCCAACTCAGCACCTTGCTTTTGTGGGGGAACAAAGACATATTTTAAAATGTAGTCCTCTACATACTGTTGAATTAATCTCATTTGACATGACATGTATTACAAATACAGTATAGCTGTCAAATAGACCTGCGCTGTGAAGTCACCGCCCCTGTTCCAGAAACTGATTCCCCATTCATTTTTCTCATAGACTTTTCGAAAATAATTTATATAAAGGCGATTACACCACGGACAAAGCCAACTCGGGTCGTGACGAATCATGATGACACACACAAACTTTTGGGACAATCAAATAATTTCTAAGATGAAAAACGAAACAAAAAGTCTTGTATCATGCCGTTTTCTACTTTTTGCTAATTAGATATTATATGACTATATTGTGTTTGTTGTCATGATTTGTCACGACCCAAGTTGGCTTTGGCCGCGGCGCAATCGTAGAACCCTGTTTTTGTATATACTGTATTGTAGCCTGTTATGTGATGCGGAATCAATTCTACCTGCAGTAGAAAGTATGCAATGCTTTCATTCCCGCAGCTGGCTGCCAACATCAGGGGCGTGAGGCCTTTTGCAGTGGTCGCATTCACGTTAACCCCTGCCTCCAGCAACAGATTGGCAATGTTGTCATGGCCGATGTAGGACGCGTACATCAGCGGGGTCCAACCTCCCATGTTCTTGCCATCCAAGTCCACCTCTTTTCTAAAGAAAATGACAAAATATTCAACAAGCATTCATGGAAGGGTTGTGGATGGGACTTTTTTTAATATATACTACTATACTACATGTAGACTCATTGTAACATCAGTACAATGCAGGAGAAGACTCACTTCTTGATGCACTCTGCCACCACATCATACTGCCCTATGGAACAAGCAGTGTGCAGATCTATGGGGACATTCAGCTCCTCTGCTGGCACCAAGGAGTCCCCATGAAGCCACAGGGACAGGCTGGCACCAAGCTGCTCTGATTCACTCGCCTCGTCGCTCAGTTCTGACATCTTCACCGCCGAGACTGATTGTACTATACAGGGAGGTCAAATACTTTAATTCTAAAAAGCATTGAATGAGGCGTATTCTAACGAGACAAGAAAGGAAGCGTCAACATTTTAGTACTCGTTCCGTTATGTCCCGTTTTAACAGATGTGCCAGATAAAGATTTGTATTTGTTATTAGTTGGTAGATTTAAGTTGGTGTGTGATCTGGTGTGTCTCTGTGCTCAAAACTTGCCACTATAACTGGCTAACTATCTAGCCAGACAGTTTAGCCATCTGGTTAGCCAGAGGACAACTTCATCATACTTCGCCCGGCTCCTAACAAACGGAACATTACGAAAAAGAACAGCTCCGATCGTCAAATGGCAATCTAGCGTGTCTACAGTGTAAATACGGCAGATGAATTACTTTTAAAGACACTTACAAGAAGATACAGGCAGTGTTGTCGCAGCAGTGACCGAGTCTTTGAACTTTCTTGTTTTGAGTGTCGCACTCAATTGTGCACGGGTTGTTCCTAGCCTACTGTAACCTTCCTGTTCACAAACGACTGCGAAAACCTTCTACTCTAGTACTGTGATAATGTATTATAATGACTTTAGTCAACCTAAAATTCCAATTACACTAGTAACACCTATCCTAGCCCATTATGATACATTTAAATATGTACTATAATCTGAATAGGGAAATGTGGAAGTTATTACGGTGTTATAACAAACTGTTACATTCCTCAACATCTGTTCTGGAGAGAGAGACAATTGTCGGTTGTGCCAAATATGCACGTGCACAGGGGCCCTGGACTAATGTGGGCCGCCTTGGATTCAGAATGTCCTCCTGCAGGCTTGCAACAAGCTTTGAACTCTTCTGGAATATAACGTCCAAATTTCAAAACATCGAAAATGTTTTTTTTTTTTTTTTTTTTTTTTTTTGCAATTTCTTTTGTTTACAACATAAATGCAAAACTGGTATAATAAATAAATACCACAATTATGCAATCCATTTTAAATCTTAATTGGTCATTGTCATAGTAAATATGAGTTGCTTATAAAAATCAAATTAGAATAGGACCAACAATATTATATTAGAGAAACCCAAAATGATTGTGTATGCATAGTGACAGAAAAGGTAATATCAGTGTGACATGGCATAAAATAGTAATAACTTGTATAACCATGTACTAAAGATAAAAATAACAATTATAGCCTACAAAAGATGTGTTAAGGCATTGCTAGAAACATGTTTCATTTCTTTATTGATTACATCTGGACATCAGACAGAATTTAGACCTTTCTTCTGCGATATTCTTGTAACTTAAAAAATGTTTCAGTCAAAAGTCAGAGAAAATTAAAGCAGAACTCCTCCTTGGAAGGTGTGAAGACAAAATGTGATGCCTCTCCCTGGAGATGTGTGCTTGAGTTAGGAGTTTGGGCTCCTGTTTGCAAAGGTTCCTGCTCGCTCTTCTCTGTGTGGCTCTCTGTTTTGATTTCAGCTCTGCGATGGAACACCGACTTTGAAGAATCTCTCACAGCCTTCACCTGAGCTGATGTAATTGCTGGAGGAGAGAAAACAGAAAACATACACAAGTTATTTTCAAGTTAACAATGTACTATGAATCAGGCTTAAAAGGATAAGACAAGCAGGGTTGACTCGAACCCATGAAACCACAACTACAGTATGTACTGTCTGCCAGCATAATCACATCTGCTTACCATTCTGAATGAGTTTATACTGCTTATTCTTCTCTTCCTCCATTGTTTTTCTATAATCTCCAGCCATAGCTCTCATCACCTGTCTTTTCTTTGCCAATGGAGCTTTAGAGCTACGCAGAGTCTTAAGGGCACGAGATGTATCTTCCTCTACAGACAAAATACAATCAGCATTGCCATTGTGTCAGTTGTAGTATGATGTGTGGGGAAATTATTTCTCATCTCAATTCTATAAGTTAAATTGAGAATTTTAGTTAAAACAAAAAACGATTAGCTAGTCTTTGTATTCTACTAACTCTGTTTTGATGTTGACTTCTGTGTCTTCATCCCCAACTCCAGCTGCTCAATGCACCAGTCCAGTTCTCTTTGGAGCTGCTGTTCTGTTGTCTGAAAGACACGTTCATTGCAATAACAGTTTAATAAATTCATATCATATGACCATTAAACCACTTCACACTTGCTACAATAACAGAGTTATCAAGGCCCAAATGAGGAGACACTGACCAGTGGCGTGTCTTTGCTGGCCTCGGTTGGGGCTGGCTTCTGCTGTGCATCAGTGCTTTCTGGGGATTTTTTCTTTCCGGATTTCTTCTTTTTCTTTCCTTTAGATGACACTAATGGTTCAGATGTGGGAGTAGTCATCATTGCATTGGAGGGTTTTTCCTCTTTGGCACAACCTTCTTCACCTGGAGGAGAACAAGTCTCTGGGAGGGCAGGTGGCGATTGAGTGTCTGTTTTCATGTCTTCACATGCACCACTAACAGTGGGTATTTGGAAATTGAATGCAAACCCAGAGTCCTGTTCTGGAAAATGTGTCAGTCCAGAAGGTTTGTCTGGTGAAGGGTTCCAATAGGAGGAGGACTTTTCCTCCGTTGGTGCGGGTGAGCTTTCAGAGAAGAAGTTGAATGCAAAGGAGTTATCACTTGGTTTCCACAGGCGTTTCCCCAGGATGGTTTGGTTAGTCTGAGTACCTTCATCAGCAGTGGTTGTGGAGTTGTTTGTTGTGGCTTTAATATCTAAACACACACACACACACACACACACACACACACACACACACACACACACACACACAGATAGCAAGAGATAGCGAGCGAGAGAGAGAAGGGGGAGACAATAACCCACCAAGAGCTTAATGTTGTGTTTTTTGTTGCCAAGTGATATTCGATATTTTTAAGTTAAAGTACCAATAAACAGCAGCCTTTTCTCGTCCATGACGACACTTCAGTACGGTGTTTTCCAGATCACGCGTTTATTTCAAGATCTCAAATAGGAAGGAAAGGGGATCGCATTTATTACCGTAATCTCTGTCAACGCCACAATACATTTATGTTTTTGTTGATAATTCCTACCGTTGAATACATGAAATGTGTAGCTCAAAAACTTCTCGTGTAGCCATGGTGTTACTTAGAAATAACTCCGGCGCCTGATATATTTCATCACTGAAGTTCCGGCGTTTGTGTGTGTGTGTGTGTGTGTGTGTGTGTGTGTGTGTGTGTGTGTGTGTGTGTGTGTGTGTGTGTGTGTGTGTGTGTGTGTGTGTGTGTGTGTGTGTGTGTGTGTGTGTGTGTGTGTGTGTGTGTGTGTGTGTGTGTGTGTGTGTGTTTTGTATCGATATATTGTTGCACTGTTGTGTTGTGCTTCTCCTCTTTGTTTTGTTATAGTGTGTCTTTCGCGTTGACAATTGTTTTTCGTGCCAATAAAGTCCTATAAATTGAAGTGTGTGTGTGTGTGTGTGTGTGTGTGTGTGTGTGTGTGTGTGTGTGTGTGTGTGTGTGTGTGTGCGCGCGCGCGCGCGCGCGCGCGTGTTTCTATTTTTATTGTTTCTATCCCGCCCTTTGACCCCATACGATGATAGTTAAGATAGATACTTAGTGCTGACTAATCACATTTATTATGACGGGTCCCTGCTAGAGAAAACAGCATGATGCTGGTTTATGCTGGCCTAAACTGGTCTAAGCTGGTTTAGCAGATGGTTTATGCTGGTCTAGCTGGTGGACCAGGATACCAGCTACAAAACACAATTATGCTGGTTGTGCTGGTATGCTGGTTTACAGTGTTGGGAATATTACTTTACATTGTTAATATATTACTTGTTAATTATTACCTTCATTTTAAAGCAATATATTATATTACAATATTACTGTCTGAGCAAGTGTAATATATTAATATTACTATTACATATTACTTAAAAAAAACGTTTTACAAAATATATAAATCAATATTTAGTGTCACTACTAATCAAATATTACGTAGGCCAGTGGCATACCTACAATAAAGCAAACCCACTTGGCTATCTGGCCAAATCTATATGAAATCAACTTGAAAATCAGCTTAGAAAATAAGTAATTATTGAACTTCTGCAGTTGTCAAGATAATTTCACAAAAACATTTTCAATGAGACAGATTGACAGAAAGTAATATTGAAAGTAATGTAGTAATGCTGAAAGAAAAGTATAATATATTAGATTGTTTTGGTTAAGTAATATATTTATATTACAAGTTACTGCATTTTGGTAATATATTGTGTAATATATTAAGTTAAGTAGTGCACATGTCCCAACACTGTTGGTTTATGCTGGTCATGAATGCTGTTTTTTTCAGCAGAAGTGTGGCTGTTTTAAGCCCAAAGAGTTGTTTTCTGGGGGGAATGCCTGGAATGGATTCAGCATCATGAAAACTCATAACTTTCCCTAACTATCAAGGCACGTCTGGTTTTCAACTCTGGGCATGTCTGGGCATGTAGTATGCATGTCTGGACATGCAGTAGGCTATGAAGCTAAATTAAATTTAGTGTTTGTATTTTTTCCACGGAATTTCAATCACTATGGATCAATCAGACTTTCCAAATTCCCACAGCCACAAGTAGGCTACATGTGTAGTTACCAATGACGTTATTTTCAGTTCAAAATGGACCAATCGCATAGGTTCGTGGGTGTGTCTTAAAGAGTCAGAGGCTCGTCGTAACCTATAAATACCCCATACTGTTCAACAACAACATCACGTTCACACTCTACCAGAGCCGGACGGACACGTTTGAAGAGCGCAACTGTGCTAGAGAGAAACAAGGTAACTATGTATTATTTTTTGTTTTGATTTGATTTATATCGTTTGCTATACCTGTGTGTTTTGTAAACTTGGTGTTTATTTCTGATTTACGTAGACAAAACTGTCGATCAGTATAATGTACAGTGAGCTGCAATGCTGTCCCGCCGGCTGTTTGTTGCGCAAAATGACGCGGGATCCAGAGACTAGCGTTTTACCGAGACACAGATCGCAATATCTGCCTGGCGCTCAATGCGATGTTTGGGTAACTCATTCCATTTGGAATAGAACTGCCAGGGAATATAAACTAAAACTATATTAATTAATTCTACTGATGGTTAACATTGGATCATCTCAAAGTAAGAGATGATCCAATGTTAGATCATAGGCGCTGTACACACGGTATATATCGGGCGCCATGTTGACACAGTTAAACCTTTTCGCTGTGTCTGTGTGGAAAAACGAAACGTGTAGGTTCCTTGTACCGTAATGGTGGTTCGTTAGACTGGCATTCCAGGTTTTATTGTGGTCACTATGGCTGCTGCTGGACGCTATGGAGGGAACGGCCATTTTAATTTACACATGTAAACAGACACGTTGCATCGATCACTTTTAAGACTGCACATTATGCGTGTACGTTCTTGATAATTGTAGTATTTATGCGTTTTAGCCGTTACAAAACAGGTCGCCATAGGAGGCAGAGGCAGATAGAAGGGTTGTCTTCATAGCCCGAATGGCGGCAGTTCGCAGGGTTGTCCTCCCGCCAATCAATCCCCGACTCGGTTAGCACGGTTTACAATTATAACAGCCAGATGTTATGAATTTAAGTAAACTCTGCCTTATGCGTGGCTAATTGCAGTGACATGACTAACTGTTAATACAATTACCAGTTGCCTCTTATTGGCGCGCGGGAAGAGCTTTCCATATATGGAGTTAGCCATATTTGGGTCAGGCATGTCCAGATATGGAGTGTGACGCAGTTTCGGACATTTCTGCCAGCTTTACTTGGTAATCTCGCTCAATGCGTTTGCAATTGATAAGAGATTCATGGGTTCACGTGGGTCCTTATCATGAGCCAACATTCAGTTGAGCTACAAAATATACACGCTCTTAACGGAGCTTTGGTCGTCTATTTAGGCTAATCTGTCCCTCTCTTCTACAGATAAGTAAATCATGGCCCGTACAAAGCAAACTGCCCGAAAATCCACGGGAGGAAAGGCGCCCAGGAAACAACTTGCTACTAAAGCTGCAAGGAAAAGTGCGCCCTCTACCGGCGGTGTGAAGAAGCCACACAGATACAGGTATAACCTCTTCTACAAGCTCTACGTTTAAAGTTTCTTACTGCTTGATATGACCATATTGCCCAATGTTATGTATTTTGATTGAACCTACTTTGACGTGCTAGGGTTCATGTGGGTAACAATCACGAAGCAGAACAAATTGTTCGGTTTCATAGCATTCTTTAACAACATTGTATTGTGCCCTCTGTTTCTGTGAAGGCCTGGCACTGTGGCTCTGCGAGAGATCCGTCGGTACCAGAAATCCACTGAGCTGTTGATCAGGAAGCTGCCCTTCCAGCGTCTCGTCAGGGAGATTGCTCAGGACTTCAAGACAGACCTTCGTTTCCAGAGTGCAGCCATTGGTGCCCTGCAGGCGAGTCAATATTTAATTTCAGTTCTTGATGTGCCACCCTGGTTTCTAGCCCGATTTGAATTTCACAAACCTTGGCTTTATGCTAATTAGTGGTATCATTTGTATGTGATTTGTGGATATGAAGGATAAAAGTCAAAATTATAAATAATTCTAACTTTACTCTTTCCTATATTGCAGGAAGCCAGTGAGGCATACTTGGTCGGCCTGTTCGAGGACACCAATCTGTGCGCCATTCATGCAAAGAGGGTTACCATCATGCCTAAGGATATTCAGCTGGCCAGGCGAATTCGAGGGGAGCGTGCTTAGTCTGAACTATTGTTTTGAAATTTTATTGGGGGGGTTGGGTGGGTGGGATTGGCTGAGGGTCATTTTTTTTAATTATCTGAAGTTCAATACGTGAAACTTGTATACACTTTGTATTTGTAATTGGTAGGTTCAGGAGTACTTAGGCATCTCATTAATTTTAAACTTTTCCTTTTGCTGTACTTTACACCTTGTAGATTAGATCTTGAGATTTGTAGTTGGGCTTTCTGCTAAACATTCATTCCCTTCAAGTATTTTAGAATCTGCATGTAGTAGGAAGCATTTGTCACATGTTGTAAATAAACGTTCCACTACCTCATTGCTTCTTTGTGCTGTTGATCCAGCTATGATGTGTTCAAACCTGCATTTAGTCAAGCAAGGTTGGTGTTAGTAGGTGTTTGTGAGAAGGCCAGCAAAGCTGACTTGCAATACAAACTTTGCTGCAAGTAGCCTGTATCCTCAAGCCTAAACCTCAAAAGGGTTGCTTTGTGACAAAACCTTAACAAGTATCATTGGTGTGGTTTAGCAACTGAAGTAATGTCTCCCTGGGACATGCTAAGGCTACGCCTGTCTGGGATTACTTGGTTTTATGTTGGGCTGGCAAGTCACACTTATGGGATGAATTAATCAAGTCCAGATTATTCATTACAGCTGGTACAGCAAGCAGGATTTTTTGCAATCAACTTCATAAAGTTATATTGGTGTTTCTCAAGTCACCTGTGAACTTTGAAATTCATAAACTATACTGGAACTGTCAAAGCTAAAGATGTCTTCCAATAGCTGCAATTGTGACTAACAATACAAGCAAGGCTGAATGGGTGGAGGATGGTATTGCAACCCATGGTGCCAATGCACCATTGTAGACTAACAAAATGATCAAAACTACCTCCAAGTTAGGTTTTATTATAAATTCATAATGCAACCAAAAAAGTAATCTTGAATGCACAAATATTTACATTTAACAATGCACTTTTTGTGGTGAAATGTGGTTTGAGGTGCTAAACATTGATCTATGCACCAAATGTAAACGCCCCGTTGTCATGCCAGGCAGTCCCATCCAAAGCCACAATAACAAAGGAACTGACAAAAATAAATAACACAATGAACATCTTTCATAAGTCCCAAAGTACTAGCTTGGTTTGGGCTGGTCTTGCTCCTCTTCATCTGGTTGTTCTTGCTCCTCTTCATCCGAAAGTAAGCCGGGCAAGTGTTCATAAAGATGCTTCTCTAGCTGTTTGTCAATGTCCGACGTTGGTCGCAGCGCACACCAGAGCAAGAAGCCAACGCACACCAGACTGAGGGGAAGAACCTTCCACCAGGGCCGCTGATACTGCACTCCAAGAGAGGCCTCTACCTTCCACGTCCTGTGGCTGCCTTTGCTGGTGGAGAACTTGATGGGCTCATTGTTCACCTCTTCATCATCACCTGTCTGTTTCCTGGACCGAGCCAACCGATGGGAAGTCAAGGTCAAGAGTCGGACATGATTCAGCCTCCTGAGGAAGAGGAAGACACAGATTAGTCGGAACAATTACTTAATTATTACTCAATTATTTAAAGGGTAATTCCACCCATTTTCATTTTTTTCTGAGTGTACAAATGCAACCAAATGAACCCCAACGGGTTCATTTGGTTCCATTTGTACACTCTCAGAAAAAAAGACGCATCTAAAGAAATCCATTAACATGGTGAAAATACATCTTGATGACACATGATTTCACCATGTTAGTGGTTTTCTTCAGACCTCCATTTATTGTTACTATGTCATTTATGACTATGTACCTTGAAGGTACATAAATGACATAGTAACATGGGTGGAGTTCCCCTTTAGGTGGGAAAGGTAAGCATTGTGTCTAACGCAATGGAAACGTCACTGACTGACTGACAGTTCATTGAGGATTCGAACCAGTACCGCGATCTGTCTGAGGTGAACTAGCCCTAGGTTCGGTGTGCGAGGCTGCCTGTGTGTTGTGGAGGCAACAGCAACAGCTACGTAACAGAAATAGAAGTTGTATCAACAAACATGTAAAGACCACTCAAGTAATTGAATCTAAACACAAGTATAAGATTAAATACAGCTTCCCTTCATAACACAGCGGTGTGAATTGTCATTGAACGGCCCCTATTACGAAACATCCAGCGTGTGGTGTGCTGCCTGTCATGTTAATGCTTACTTACCATAGACTCGCTGGGCTAGCAACGTATATCCCACGACACACCAAACTACCCAGGGCCATAACACGCATCTTGGTGGACGGAATGACCAACTGAACGAACGGTCATGTTAGGTAAAAAGAAGCTACTTGACTGTTTTCAGTGAGGTCATGCGACTGACTGCCGACTTGTGCGTCGCGGATATTCTTCCGGCTTTCCATCATTTCCATTTACGTCGATCCGCCCCAGAGATTGGCAAATCCCCTTACAACATACCTATTTCTTTTACAGAAACAGCAGTGCTAGAGATTGTAGTTGGTACGTTGAATAATAAACAATTTAATAACGCGATATATATTATTCACTCATAAACCTTAGAAGTGTGGCTGTGTGGGAGTGCACTCAGAGCAGTATCACTTTTTCCATGTGATCAATTGACGTGGGTGGAATAATTTATTTGATGATGATTGTTTGGTACATGGTTTAATAAATGATGTACTATTAATAATACTAAAAAATAAAATAAAATAAACTGGCTTGATCTACAGTACACACCCCGATACAGTGGGCGGCGCTATGCATCAAGATGAGTGCCATATCCACAACACAAACTGAAACACTTCCTAGTTGAATTGTGTGTACACCCATGCTGGTTGCTGGTTGTTGATGGTTGATCATCTCGAGTGTTTTCTGTTTTCAGAAAAGTAAGTGTATCTTCATTAAGAAACATAATGTCCGAATTATCATTTCAGGTGCACACATTATTATTTATGTTGAATTCATAATCTATTTACCAATCATAGATATTTTAACAACCATTCAGCTATAGTGTTGTGTTCAGCAGAGCTACAAAATATCAATCTTCTATCTACACAACACACTTTATTCCGCAATGCCTACAATCTGAACGCTGTGTGGTGGATGTATTCTTATTTATTCATCATGGAAATGCTTAAATGGGAATTTCATCCATTTTCAACACTGTACTATGTCATTAATATACGTAATCAATATGTGTTCCATCATGTTAATGATTTATTTCCACACAACATATCTAGGTTATATGTTAAAATGGATGGAATTCCCCTTAAAGTGCCTAGATCTGATGGTCTTGTTGCTGTTGAATTATCTGTTAATTATGCTCATTTGAATGTACTTTTAGTTGTAGGTGTAAGCTGGGCCATGGCTAAGAAGATTGGTTCCAAAAGGAAGGTCAGTTCCAATGAGACTGAGGTTGGCGTGGAAGAAAACAAAGAAAAAAGAAAAAAGACTAAAATAGAGGTGAGCACACTATGAAAAGTTGATGTGAGTGTGAAGTGGAATAAATTTCATTTAATGGGCATTATTTGCATTTTAAGGTACACTGTGGAGATCTTCATTTAGCCACTTCAGCAACCATTTTTGAAAAAATGTGTAACCATTTTTGAAAAAATGTGAGGAAAATGAATGAGGATTCCATTTTTGGAACACGTGCAATGTCATGCACGTGTTCAGTGAACTGAGACATTTTTGTTAAATTAAATTTGTTATTTCACCCAGGAGGCACCCTTACACATTCCTGAGAAGCCAGTTGCTGCAGACAGCAAAGTACAAGGAATACATAAAAAGGTGGAAGCAACAGTCCAAAAGAAGACAAAGAAAAAGCAGTTTGAGGTAATTATGTTGGCTGTTGTGGGTTTATATTTTTGAGGAAAAATAAATCTTGCACACTTAAATTGCATAATCCATCCGGTTCTTCTGCTCAGGACTGTGTGCAGAAGCTTTTGTCCCGTTTAATATATTCTAATAATAACTGATCTTAGGTGTGCAGGAGCTTCTTGTCTTTATTTATAGTTTAAACATGATTGTGAAACTGTTGTGATGGGGGCGAGGCTTGTGCCTGTGTGTATGGATGTTACTGTCCACAATGACTCAATAAAATAGTGTATCATCAACAAACAGCCATGGAATGGAATACAATAGTCTAGTTTGCTATTACTCAATCCAATTCAACCTTTATTTGATCACATACAGCGCTTTTAAAACTAGTAGATGGTGTAAAACAAGGCTGAAGACATAAAAAAACAAAACAAAATGCATTATGTAATTCCGTTAAAAAATATAAAAATTGCATATCAATATTCTATATATAAATACAGGTATGTCCATATGTGCAAGGGACAGTTAAGGTCCATGTTCAATTGTCCATGTATGTCCACAGTGGATGGCAGTCATAGACAATGTTTGGATGGTACTCGACATTGCGCTGTAGTTGGTTATGGTCTGAATCCTCTGAACGCCAACCATGACCACCTCATTGCATCGCTCAACATATAGTACACCTCTAGTTTGTCCTTATTTGACAGGTTTTCTTTTTGGTGGTGGAATCTCTGTATTGACTTTCTATTGAATTCAAAACTGTTATTGTGCCAGTCATGGAATCCTTTGTATCCCTGTTAGTAATTTCAAGTCCACTTTTACATTTCTTCATTTGTCAACTTCTAAACAATTTGCAGCTATTGAGCATGCATAATTAAGTTTTGAAGCCATTTTATTTTCAGTATTATATACATGTAAAAAGATTTGTTCATTGGGACCCCTAGAATGCTTGGAACCCCACACCCCAGAGGTGCTGCGTCAGTGTAAACCACACTCTGATGTTTCCAACTGGCTAGTTGTTTCCAGGCCTAATAATAACGTGCGTCTGTTCCAAATGCTTTTGAACCAGAATTAATAAATAGATGGATAGAGATGGTTGTCTTGTGATGCTATTTAATAGAATGGCATCTCGGTGAGTAGGTCAGTTCAGTCGGAAGATGCTTTATACAGTATACCTATTATTTTTAACAAGAGAGAGAAGCGTGAACTGAATTAAGTTCTAAATTAGCGTAAAAAGGTGAACAAATATCATCACAAGACGACAATCTCTATTTTATTCATTTTAAAAACTTAAAAAGTTTTAACGGATGCAACAGTGCCACAGGGGCATGGCATACCAGTCATTAAAGTGCGATCCCAAATCATGCTTCTGGGAACAGTGCAGAATTCTGCTGTGCAGAGAACCCGTGTAGCGTCAGAGCTGTGATGTATGTGGATTTAAAGGATATATGGTGATTTGTGATAGACAGTAAGATGTTTTTAGGAGTCTTGGGGAGTTGTATGTTCTTTTACATGTCTTTGAAGAAGTAGATGGACCCGTAGACTTCTTTGACTGGCTGGTATGTTGTCTGAGGAATAGTAGCCTCAGCTTAACCTGGAACGTCTCCCCAAGGAAGCTGTAGATAAGAGGGTTGAAGCAGCTGTTGGAGAAGGCTGCCAGGGTCACAATGTGTGACGTCAGAGGGTAGTCGTGCCACAGCGCGCTGCCACCTTCTCCCCTGAGAAGATGAGTGCTAATGAACACGTTCTCTGGGAGCCAGCAGAGGAAGAAAACCATGACGGCGGCCGAGATCATCCGCAGGGCCTTCTGCCTGCGAGGCTGACACTGGATCCCGCCGTGGCCCCGATGGGCACGCTGCAGAACCCGCGCTATCCTCCAGTAGCACGCCACCAGGACACAAAGGGGCACCACAAAGCCCAGAGTCACCTCCAGCCACTGAATCTGGCTCACGTTGGCGAAGCAGAAGTGGAGCTCGCCGGCGTGCTGAAACTGCGCCAGCGCAAAGGGCAGCGCGGTGAGCAGAGACGAGCACGTCCAGATCAGGCAGCAGCTGACGCGGGCGCGGGGCATCCTGCGGCCGGTGGAGCTCGTCAGCGCCACGAAGCGGTCGAAGCTCATCCAGGTGAGGAAGAAGATGCTGCTGTACATGTTCATCTGCTGGAAAAGGTTCATGAAGGTGCACAGCGCGGCCATGTCGTAGTAGCCCTCCTTCAGGTTGAACACCTCGATGAGGGAGTCGGCCACCAGCAGCAAGTCGGCCACCGCCAGGTTGACAAAGTACAGGTCCGGTGCAGACAAGCGGCCACGGTGGCCGAGGTTGACAACTAAAATGAGGATGTTCCCAATAAAGCCCACGGGGAACAGGAATATGATATAGATGCAGGAGAAGAAGAGGCCGATTTGGTAGTGTTCGTGCTGCTGGGAAACCTTCCGTGCCATTTTTTTAGAGTAAACTGCCCAGGAGCCCTCCAGCTGCACAGTGTAGTTACTCTGTAGATCTACTGAATATTCCACATACATGGTCTCGTCCATATTATTCCGTTTCCTAGGGATTGAGAGGATTTATGGTGCCACTGTGCCGTTTTGGGTGTTTACATTTGCACTCTTGGAAATCTTCTGTTGGATTGAAGTGTTGATGCCCAGTCGATGTTCTAGAGGAAAACAAAGTCAATGCTTGATCAGGGCTATTGAAGGATTCAAGGAGTAATCATTATTTGTACATTATCAATGTATATTTGTGAATATATAGTGTTACTGAACAGAAGTATGCAATAGTCATATTCCTATGTACACATCACTGAATATAATGAATAACTACTAACACAAAGTGGTAACTAAGAAGAAGCATCCAATAATGATCTGTCAGTCATGCCATCACTTTCATGGCAATTGCTATAGTCGGAGCATAGCTATTTATACGCACATGGGACAATAGAACATAATTAGACACAACTTACATCTCCTTAAATCAACTTGCTGTGGTTTGTCCTTGCAGTTGCTCTTATGTTTTCCCATTTTGGAGGTTAAGAAAGTCTTCATAGATCATCCAGGTAGAAAAGCTGAGTGGAGTGAGATGTGTTGTAGACACTAAACCCTTCCCTCAGGTAGTTTGGTGCCACCCACAACACAGCAAAAAAAAACACCCACTTGCCTGTTGTACTGATGTCTGCAATGCATGCAGACAGTACATCATCACCACCCATGTTGCGTCGCTTATTCTATCACCTTTCACACAGATTGCATTTTATTGCACTGTAAGTGTAAACCTTATATATAACTAAATATATACAGTGATCAAGTATGTACATAGTTGTTTCATTATTTGCATTTTGTGCAGCAACCAAATGTTCAAGTCTCCATAAATGTATGCGGTAGTTTTCTTATTCACAAATTCGATTATACATGATTAATAATTATTCCCATTGGATTTTTGGGGGAGAATTGGGGAACAATTATGAACACTATTACGGTAGTATGTACACTGGCCGTGTGTGACTATGGTGTCGAATGTTCAAATATATAAATAAGGGAGTAGGGGAAAGTCTAGGCAACTGTAATATTTACACACAACAAGATGAAGGGCATGCACACGGTAGGATCATGAAAAAAGAACTACTATTGTCTATGTCCATAGTCTCTTCATATGATTCTTTGAGTTGCGTCTGGCCTTAATTGGGTCAGTCGCTGGACAAAATGATTTCACTCAGGAAATGACAGGAATTTACTTACCATGCTAATGATATAGTGCATATAATGGCATCGGTGGTCTTACGTAACCTGTCTGTGTGTAATATTCACTGGTCCCCCATGTTGTATCACATTAGCTACCCTGGTAGAGCCACGGTGTGTGAGTTTGAATCATGCAGGTCACTTGTTCCTAGAAAAGATGGCATATGGGCTCAAGAATAGTACAAGAGTATCTGTTCAGTGTACACTGCCCTTGGAAGCAAGACCTGTGTTTGTTTTTAATGAATATCCCTCTTTTTGACATACAGTATACACCCCAAGTCAGTGGTTTTCACCAGTAGTCCGAGGACCACCAGTGGTTCTTGAGAGAGAGAGTCCCAGGTGGTCCCCCGGTAAATGATGGAAAGTTGGTTAACCAGGTGTAACTCTTTGACAGTAAAAATGAAACCAAATGGACTCTTGCGGGTCCATTTGGTTTCATTTTACACTCTCAAGAGTTAAAATATCCATCATCTGAATTAGCCCAAGTCTACACAACTACAGAATGTAGAAGATTAATGGTCACTTGGACCTGTATGTTTGTCTGTTTTGTTTCCCAAATCCAGCCTTAAATAAATCTTTAGTTTTGGGTCTTTGGGGTGAAAATGTTATCAAATGGTGGTCTGTGGCTCAAATTCTGAATAAATAGTGGGCCCTGGTATCAAAAAGGTTGAAAACCACTGCCCCAAATTATTCTTCCTTTAGCTAAATGCCAGTGTGGAACTTTCTTTGGCATCGTATACTTTTTGTCTGACATTTAGAGTGAATGGGCTTTTGTACAGAACAAATTATGTCATTGCCTGTTTCCGTAAAATAAATGTATTATATTCGGAGCAAGTTGGAGAGCTCCATGTGGCTGTGCATGTCTTTAGTGTTGCAGTGAAATATTTACAATAAAAATCCTACGTACCAGTATAGAATGTATGCACACAAGTTACCCACAAGTTATGCAGGAATGCCTAATGAGTGGCAAAAACTACTTTTCCTTGACAGCCGTGATGCATCCAGTCAGAAAAGTAATGCTTGCATTAAACAGCATTCAACTCAATTTGGCACTCAATTTATGCATGCACGTAGCCTCTATATCTGTAAAAATACAAAAAATAACACATGAACAATGTAACGCCAGATCATATTCAAGCAATAGTCGTATAAAAGATGCATTTTTTTTCATAAAAGACATGATGAAATGAGATGAGCCACAATGGCTTTTACAGCTGGCCTCGAAATGTATTTGTAATAAATTATATTTTCAAACTCTCGCGCACCCCTCCCCCTCCGTGATTGGTGAATGTACAATTGAAACGGTTTGTCCTCTAGGGCTCATAGTCCTGCAGGGTATCTGCGATCTCGATGCGGGGGGCTATGATGTGTCTTTGGGTCTGTGTGCCGGTCAGGCCGCGGCAGCAGTCTCTCAGCTGCCTGCCCACCCCTTGGAGGCTCTCCCTGCACGGCCTGTGGATGAGCAGCACCAACACCAGGCTCAGACAGCTCCCGGAGAACAGGACGAACTCCGCCACGCTCAGGAACGCCCGCTCGTGAGGGCTCAGCGGCCCTCGTCCCACCCCCCTCACCAGCGCCACGCTGTAGAAGAGGTTGCACGCAAACAGGACCGTGGCGACCGCCAGGAACACGGGGCCCTCCTCGGAGCCGGAGAGGAAACGCCCGCTGGATTTCCACTGGTGGACGCAGCCGCCTATCATGATTCCGAGGAGGAGGGTGTAGGGAGTCAGGAAACCCAGACAGAGTCTGGCCACCGAGTATGAGAGGCCAGCCTGGACCGGATCTATAATGCAGCAGGTGTCCTGTCCTCCTCCTCCTGCCTCCTCTCCTTCTCCGTGTCTGGGGAGTCCACGGAGCCCCGCCAGCAGCAGGGAGATCAGAGCAGAGGTCGCCGCCACCAGAGCAATGCAGACGCCAGATCGCCTCAGCAGTGCGTGGGAAGGCGGGTCAAAGGTCAGGACGTATCCCATCAGCACCAGCAGGAACAGGCCACAAAGGGAGCTGACATTGACTGTGAAGGACAGAGCGGCGCAGCCCATCGGTGTTGTCTTCAGGTAGCCAGGTCTGTGGGCCACGGAGGACAGCGAGAGGAGCAGGAGGAGGAGCTGCGACGCGCAGAAGGCCCAGAGCACGCCGTCCAGCCAGGCCACGCGCCTCTGGGCTCTGTAGGTCTGGATGAAGCTGTACAACAGGAAGCAGGCAGAGAGCAAGCCCAGGCCAGCGCACAGCGCGTAAACATAATTGGCTCTGGAGGTCAGGTCGTTGGCTGCAATTTCGTCCAGAGGGTTGGTTGTTGAATTACCCAGGGCCTGTGAGGTTGTGCTGTGGGAGAATTCTGGTCTGCTGGTCACCACCGAGGAGAACGGTTCTATAGTTTGATTTGTCTGGAATTGGAAAAAGAACAGAGTAGTTTCATTCACGACCACCAAGTTACCAATTATTACTTGCGTGAGTGGAGCGGGTGCAAGTTCAGTGATCGGTGTGCAGTGGTGCACGGTTGGTGGTGATCGTCCCCCGGCGCACTCCAATTGGCCGGTTTCGGGGGGTTATGTAATGGTGACATAATTGTGAGGTAAATAAGAGACCTTTATAATTCATGAGTATTAGCCCACTCCACTCACGCACAAGATGGCCATGGCGTATCTAGTTAATTATATGGTTGGTACATAGTATTTTTGTCACCAGGGGATTGAGCTCAAGTTAAACCAAATATACAGTATAATGAGTATAATGAGATGTCTGTAGCATTATGTCAGTCTTTTCCAAAGAGGTATGTAGTTCCACTTCTCGTCTTTAGAGAACAGATCGCAGATGTATCTACGATCTGTTGTAATGTTTTATTTATAGGAACTGCTTTAGTGGTGGTTTCATTTTTTACACCATTTACTGGTCAGCATATGAGTCATGAAATGTTTTTTTTCTCCTTGCTAAAAAAGACCACATTTTCTTACTCAACATTTATTGCATTACACTTAAATCCACTTCCTATAAAAACGGATAAAAGATATTTTTTACTCTTAACACTGGTTAATTATCTTCTCCTAGGTGATTTATCAAGACCACATCTCCTTATGTTACCCCGTCTTTGTCTACTCCTGTGAGGAACTGGCTGCTCAGACAAACATATGTTTCCACTTACCATTTTCACTCGACACCCGCTTCTGTTTGTTTCTACAACCTCTGCGTCGTCGTTCAAATGTCGTCAAACCCCTATGCTGAGAAAATGATGCCAGTTGCATGGATACAACTAGTCAGCTTGAAAATATACTTTTGAAATTGTCAAAGGCAGCACTCACTACTCAGCCAACATACTTTCAGAATGATTTCGTGGCCACGTGATCAACATCTTTTCCTCCCCTCTCTCCCTGTCGCTCTGTTTTTTTTTTCCTCTCATGGCAAAGTGGGCTATGGGTCCGTTAGAGAGAACATATTAGTAGAAGCCCCAGGAGGGGTCCACGCGCACCCCCCGTATTTTTTTGTCTAGTCTGTTTTTTATTGATCCTTAGGACCTCTAGAATAAGAATTTTGATGATCCCAAGAACAAATTTGGTCCTTTTGGTGTTTTTTTCAATGTTTTGTGAGTCATACACGTGCTTCGAGATTACCGTCAAGAACGCCTGCAAGACTGTCTATTAGAGACTGTGGTACGCTCAAATTTTGAGATAGCCAGAAAGTAAACACACCATTCTTTTCTAGACAACCTCAGCTTTCCAATGAGACCATTCGCATCATGCTCCCATGTCAGAAAAGGGGACAAATACCTGATAATTCAAAGTTACAATAATTTTTTGCAAGTAAAAAAGGCCATCGACTATTTTCCAAAAGCTCCCTTGACCTGTCACTTCAAAATATGTGAATGGAAATGGGTTACAGGAGTAGCTACAAGCCTCCCCTATACAGACATGTCAAATTTATGACAATCAAATGCAGTTTTGACCATAGAACCTTGCACTTTTGTGCATGCAGTACAAATGTAATTTTGCCCAAAATGCTGTATTAGTCAAGTTGTGCAGTGCACATTGGGTTTTGTTTCTAATGGTGATGTTTAATGGTGATGGAATTGCATAGCAGGGGTTGACACTAAGGTCTCCGAGGCACTTGCCCCTCGGGCAAGTGCAAGTCAGGTTCTACTTGCCCTCAGGTCATGGTCACTTACCCCCTAAAAATATCGTGAATTTTGCATTCAAGGTTACTTTCTACTTGCTGCTTTAAACATTTCCTTTCGCAGTCAAAGACTGTTTTGTTTAAGTCACAATCAGCTACAGTAAATATTCAACTTGTAAATCAGTGGTTCCCACAGTGGTCACCTCAGGGGTCTGTGATGCCAGCAAAATGATAGTTTAGAACCAAATGGACCTGGGAGAGAGATAGCTAGAAAGCAGGAAAAGACGCAGAGGCAGAGCGCAATGACCACCAAGACAAATATATCTTGTGTTAGGTTATAGCGCACTAAGTCACATGCTTGCCCGATTGGGTAGCAGTATTCACTTGCCCGACCATTTTTTTACTTGCCCCGGGCAAGTGGGCAAGTGTTAGTGTCAACCCCTGCATAGTTTGTGTGTGTGTGTGTGTGCGCGCGCAGCTGAGACTATTCTACATCCAATGTCGCAATGTAGACTGTCAATTGGTTCCCCATAGAGATGGGGATCCAATTGACAGTCACAGATTGACAGTAACCAATGGACCGTCACCAATTGACCAATGGACAGGCACCAATTTACTGTCCCATTGGCTGAGAACTTAAATGACAATAGACTCCCCAAGTATAAAGAGGTCATTTCACCTGGTGTCTTGGTCATTGCTACACGGATCCTAGAAGAGTTGTCTAGCACATGTCACAAACTTTCAAATTGTCACCATGTCAGTGGATGAGTCTGGACCAAGCCAGAAACGAACAAGGGTTAGTGATTCAACACCAACGCAAATATGTATTTTACATAATGTAAAACTTAAAGATCCAGCAACATTCACACCTCTCAGTGCATCAAAGATTGAGCCTGTGAGAAACTCAAGCATCTCATCTCAAGCTTAACATCCGGTACGAGAGATGCCAGGAGCCCCTTAACTCACCATACAGGATGAAGGACATCTGTGACCACATTCCAGAATCACTAGAAGGTATAGACATAGGGTTCACAGGCTGGCACAGAACATGTTACCAGTACTTTGTAAAAAAAACAAACAAAAAAAAAAAAGTACTGGTAACATGGGGTATAGACATAGGGCACACAGTGCCCCAAAACCAAAAAATACTCACCCCGGAAAAGGAAATCATTATCCAGTGATCCAAAGTTTGGGCCTGAGTGATTTTTTGTGAAAAAATTGTAATCAAATTTGGTCCAAGTTGGCATCGTAAAAATGAGTACCCTGTTGAATTTCCAAAATATAAAGGCAGATCACCATCTTGGGACAACCTTGAAAGCCAAGCATAGCAGTTGGAAAATTTCAAACTTTTTAGGAAAATACACTTCTCAGCAGAAGCAAAGTACCATCCTTCCTGCTGTAATAAGTTTAATACGGAATACCAGAATCTTGTCAAATCCAAGAAGAGAAGCTGTAAACCTAAAAGTGCCCAAGCACATACATGTATTTCTGCTGCCCACAACCAGGCGTTCACTCTGATGTGCAGTAATGTGCAGAAACACATTGTAGATGAGCGACAAGTTGTTTTACTGAGTACAAAATGCAGTTGATTTTGCTCAGGTCCAGCTACAGGGATGTGTCATTTTACCTGATCTACACCAAATTTATCTCTGGATGCAATCCTCACAGCATATAAGCTTGGGAAGTAAATCTTGCCTTGCCATGATCTTATGAGGCTAGGCCGAGCAATGAAGCCCATAGGGCTTTAGGGGGTGTCAGGTTGTTGTACAATAACCCCCTGGACATGATGCTAGTATGTCGATATGGAAGTCTTAACCCTTGATGCTGAGCAGGGAGGCATTGGGTCCCGTTTATAGAGTCTTTTGTATGACGCGGTAGGGAATCGAACCCCGACCTCCCAGTCTCAGGGCGGACACTCTAACCACAAGGCCACTGAGTTGGTCACACAAGCTTGGTACCAGAGATCAAATCTTCAACTTCAACTTTTAGATATTTTTCTAAAAAGCTTGAAATTTACCAACTGCTGTGCTTGGCTTTCAAGGTTGTCCCAGGATGGTGATCTGCCTTTTTATTTTGGAAATTCAACAGGGTATTCTTGTCCTGTGCTTGTATTTGTTTTTTGTATTATGCTTTCTTTGTAGGCCTACAATGTCGTGTATTAATTGTAGGAACCTCTCGAAAACGAGATAGTGTATCTCAAGGGGTATTCCTGAATAAAGAAATTTCAACAACAGGGTACTAATTTTTATGATGCCAACTTGGACGAGATTTAATTACATTTTTTTTCACACAAAATGCACTCAGGCCCAAACTTTGGATCACTGGATAATGATTTCCTTTTCCGGGGTGAGTATTTTTTGGTTTTGGGGCACTGTGTGCCCTATGTCTATACCCCATGTTACCAGTACTTTTTTTTTTTTTTTTTTTTTTTTTTTTTTTTACAAAGTACTGGTAACATGTTCTGTGGCAGCCAGTGAACCCTATGTCTATACCTTCTAGTGATTCTGGAATGTGGTCACAGATGTCCTTCATCCTGTATGGTGAGTTAAGGGGCTCCTGGCATCTCTCATACCGGATGTTAAGCTTGAGATGAGATGCTTGAGTTTCTCACAGGCTCAATCTTTGATGCACTGAGAGGTGTGAATGTTGCTGGATCTTTAAGTTTTACATTATGTAAAATACATATTTGCGTTGGTGTTGAATCACTAACCCTTGTTCGTTTCTGGCTTGGTCCAGACTCATCCACTGACATGGTGACAATTTGAAAGTTTGTGACATGTGCTAGACAACTCTTCTAGGATCCGTGTAGCAATGACCAAGACACCAGGTGGAATGACCTCTTTATACTTGGGGAGTCTATTGTCATTTAAGTTCTCAGCCAATGGGACAGTAAATTGGTGCCTGTCCATTGGTCAATTGGTGACGGTCCATTGGTTACTGTCAATCTGTGACTGTCAATTGGATCCCCATCTCTATGGGGAACCAATTGACAGTCTACATTGCGACATTGGATGTAGAATAGTCTCAGCTGCGCGCGCGCCGCACACACACACACAAACTATGCAGGGGTTGACACTAACACTTGCCCACTTGCCCGGGGCAAGTAAAAAAATGGTCGGGCAAGTGAATACTGCTACCCAATCGGGCAAGCATGTGACTTAGTGCGCTATAACCTAACACAAGATATATTTGTCTTGGTGGTCATTGCGCTCTGCCTCTGTGTCTTTTCCTGCTTTCTAGCTATCTCTCTCCCAGGTCCATTTGGTTCTAAACTATCATTTTGCTGGCATCACAGACCCCTGAGGTGACCACTGTGGGAACCACTGATTTACAAGTTGAATATTTACTGTAGCTGATTGTGACTTAAACAAAACAGTCTTTGACTGTGAAAGGAAATGTTTAAAGCAGCAAGTAGAAAGTAACCTTGAATGCAAAATTCACAATATTTTTAGGGGGCAAGTGACCATGACCTGAGGGCAAGTAGAACCTGACTTGCACTTGCCCAAGAGGCAAGTGCCTCGGAGACCTTAGTGTCAACCCCTGCTATGCAATTCCATCACCATTAAACATCACCATTAGAAACAAAACCCAATGTGCACTGCACAACTTGACTAATACAGCATTTTGGGCAAAATTACATTTGTACTGCATGCACAAAAGTGCAAGGTTCTATGGTCAAAACTGCATTTGATTGTCATAAATTTGACATGTCTGTATAGGGGAGGCTTGTAGCTACTCCTGTAACCCATTTCCATTCACATATTTTGAAGTGACAGGTCAAGGGACCTTTTGGAAAATAATCAATGGCCTTTTTTCCTTCACAAAATATCATTCTAACTTGAATCATTAGGTATTTGTCCCCTTTTCTGACATGGGAGCATGATGCGAATGGTCTCATTGGAAAGCTGAGGTTGTCTAGAAAACAATGGTGTATTTGCTTTCTGGCTATCTCAACATTTGAGCGTACCACAGTCTCTAATAGACAGTCTCAACTTGACTAATACAGCATTTGGGGCAAAATTACATTTGTACTGCATGCACAAAAGTGCAAGGTTCTTGGTCAAAACTGCATTTGATTGGCATAAATTTGACATGTCTGTATAGGGGAGGCTTGTAGCTACCCCTGTAACCCATTTCCATTCACATATTTTGAAGTGACAGGTCAAGGGACCTTTTGAAAAAGAGTCGATGGCCTTTTTTCCTTCGCAAAATATCATTTTAACTTTGAATCATTAGGTATTTGTCCCCTTTTCTGACATGGGAGCATGATGCGAATGGTCTCATTGGAAAGCTGAGGTTGTCTAGAAAACAATGGTGTATTTGCTTTCTGGCTATCTCAAAATTTGAGCGTACCACAGTCTCTAATAGACAGTCTCGCAGGCGTTCTTGACGGTAATCTCGAAGCACGTGTATGACTCACAAAACATTGAAAAAAACACCAAAAGGACCAAATTTGTTCTTGGGATCATCAAAATTCTTATTCTAGAGGTCCTAAGGATCAATAAAAAACAGACTAGACAAAAAAATACGGGGGGTGCGCGTGGACCCCTCCTGGGGCTTCTACTATACCCCTTGTTTAAGTTCCTCTTAAAAGGTTGGCTGTTTTAAGATTGACTCTGCAGAACTTTAATGGTTTACTGGTGCTAGGTATATACAGTACATTCAGGGTTTGTTTTTGTATACTGTTTGTACGTTGTAAGAAGGATAAATCTGCAAGTGAAATTTGAGCAAGGCATTCAAAGCTGGCCAAAGTGGACCAATTCATGTAGTAGTTTTGCTTGCATGACTTGAAAGCTGTGGAGAAAAGGCTCATGTTTGGTATTGATTGAAATGCTACACTATAAAATGCACAGAGAGAGAGAAATCTGCCATGGAACATTTTCTTGTCCATATCGGTCCTCAATGGTTTATTTGTTTTTGCTCTCTACCGCCCAATTTGTTCATGCATAAATATAAATTGGTGGTTTTGTCCTTCAGGGCTTACTGTATGTAGTGGTGGCAGTACTGTGCTGCGGCACACAGGAAAGGGTGTAGTGAAGGCGGCGCCGTTTCTCGGCTCATAACCACAATGAATACTAAATGCACAGAATGCAACACTGACCTCAGCATGACACACATGGGCTGGAAACGTTCCTCGGCAACCTAAAGAAACAGGAAATGAACAGTAAACACTTGCCTTCAAGCCGTACTATCTCATAACCTTTATTGAAAGGATAGGCACTAGGCACTATCAAACAACAGATCATACTTTTAAGAGTCGTTAGGCCCTGCATTTGTATCACTGACTGCACGTGTTCATGTAGTAGTTCATGCAGTTCATAAAGTTTGATATTGACACAACATTCAATTTTTTGCTGACCTCGTACACAAGGGTTTATTGGAATGCGGTCTTCCTGTTTGCTAAACATGGCCAATGTTAAGGCCTTTCTGTTGTTTTCTACAATAACATCACAAATTATAGATATCCACACAAGAGGAAGGTCTGCTTATGGAGATAATAAAGCACCTGCTGACTTTGTCTGGATTTGTTTGACAGATTGCAGAGCAGCCCTCTCTCCCCGTAGATGCGGGTGAGAGCGATGAAGACGAAGAGGACTTGAGTCCTGAGGAGGAGCGGTTCCTGGAGAGGAAGCTGAAAAAGATCCGTAAAAAGGAGGAGAAGAACAGACTTAAAGCTGAGGGGAAGTGGGTGCCAAAAGCCAAGCAGAACGCTGCCAAGGAGCCTGTTGCACCCAAACAGGCCTTGGATTACCTCACCTGGTATGAGTAGACCTTAACTCTAGTGCGGTGGTTTTCAACCAATGTTCATACCAGGGCCCACTATTTATTCTACATTTTAGCCACGGACCACAATTTAATGTTGAGTTCAGTCTCTGACATAAAACTAAAAGATTTTCAAGTTTTTGTGCACAATTTTGGATAGAAACTGGCAAAACGTTGTTCAAAATAACAATTCTTGTACATTTTCGAATTGTTTAGATTCTTGAAAATGAATTACTGGTAATTCAGATTAATTTAATTTTACACTCTCAGGAGTTACAGATCTAAAATGGTCCATTTGGTTACCAACTGTCCATCTAGCTGGGGACCACTTGGAATCCTCTCAAGGACCACTGGTGATCCCCAGACCACTGGTGGAAAACCTCTGTTCTAGTGCGTCAACATCGTGGCATTACCATTTCCCCTGCATCTTACAGCCAATATTAAAAAAAAAGGTCCAACACACACTACTTGCCTGAAATGTTCTGAGAGAACGATACAAGATATTCTTTAATCCCTGGGTTTGTCTTATGCTACAATTCTGAAGCTTGTAAATAAATCCTGGCATTGGGTTTGTCATTTTGCAGCTGGGAGAAGAACCGTAAAGAGTGGAAGTTCCAGAAGACGAGACAGACGTGGTTACTGCAACATATGTTTGATTCTGGAAAGGTAAAATGAATTTTAGTGTTTATTAGAACAATTTACAATTCAGGCATTTGTCAAGAACAAAAAAACATGGTAATAAATGAAAAATAGTCATCATGAATTAAATGTAAGTTAAGAACGTAACAGTGGCATATCTATTTAGTGAAACTTGTTTACACTATTATATAGAGAGCTATGTCTCAGATATTTAAGTTTAGCCTTTGTGTATGCCTCTAATGTCGCTGGGGCTCTGAATAAAACTGTAAAATGTACAACCATGGTGTAGAATGTTTGCATTTCTATTGTCTCTCCTCAGATTCCTGATGACAGGTTCTCTGTGCTCCTATCATATCTGGAAGGGCTGCGTGGAGTGGCCAGAGACACCACAATACACAAGGCTGAAACCCTGGTACGAGAACTTGGAGAAGGGCCGTTGGAAGAAGATGTCAAGCAGAGGGCATGCAGAGCCAGAGAGGTCATCCAACTGCTTGGCTGACCTTGTCATCCACATAGATGTTTTTTTTATTATTATCTTTATCAAGAGATTTTCGAGAGAGTACCTTACTGCCCCATACAACCACAGTGTTGAAATGATTGCCTTCTGAGAAGTGTCCCCTTTGCAAATGGTGGCTAAGTGCCTTGCTCAAAGGCAAGTTGTCCAAGGAAGATAGTTCCCCAGACCCTGCCTGGTCTGGGCATTCAACCACAGACTGTCTAGTCACAAGGCCCCTTCTGTGAATTATACCAATGGACTGCCCTTGTTAATGAGAGGTGATATACTGTAAGTCACACAGTTAGTCTGTATATGCTTACACTCATTATTTAAATGTGATTACTGTGGTTCCCGTTGAACTGGACTTTGTTTTTATTCATTAGATCTGCATGTTTAATATTTTCTAACTGATGACGAGACTTATGTATGGTATTATTCATATATATATATTACTAGTACATACTGTATATCTTTACAATACATTGTGTTATGGGAAAATGCGATCTCAGGATGTGATGCGTCAAACAATATTTTTGTATTGGATATCTTTGTAACCCTATTGGAACACTTCTGGGACAGATACTTTTCTAATGGTAGCTAGTGCTACTCCAGGCTGGAGCCAGGCCAAACACTTGGTATGTCTAGCTTGCCTTTAGATACCTTTTTATTGTCAGCATGCAGTACCACATAAATACCCAAGTGGGGATGGAACCCCAGTCTCCCACAACGCAAGCAATTTGTTGTGCCAATAGGCCTAGCCGGATTGGTACAGCTGTTGTGGGCCGTTTGGGTAGGTGCTCTGCTGTGTGAACTGCTTGCTTCAGTCTGATATTACGTTAGCCTCCATAGCATAAATGCATAAATCATTCAGGATTTTTGGGTAAAAGAAAAGGGCGGTGCAGGCAGCACCCACAGGAGAGCATCCTGTAGGCAGAAATCTTAATGGGGCTAACGATTTGATAGTAGTATCCAACATTAACCAGCAGAGGGCATTGTAGACTTCAGGTGGGTTCACCTTCTGTTCTGTTCAAGTGAAGTTGGTGAGGGTGGGAGCAGAAGGTCAGGTCATGCCAGGGCAGAGTCCTGACTTTCATAAGTATGTCAACGTTTGACCACCTGGCTGGAACAGCTGATTCTCCCTACCAGCAACAGATGACTAACTACCATATTTATGTGGTTCATCATGAACAATGTCCCAACTGCTAGTAAAAATGTGTTAAAATGTAAAAATGTATGTGCCTATATACAGTAGTCCTTCCTCTGTGCACAAGTGCACACTGCATTCTCCAACCTGCAGATTTCTACCAGAGGCTTCAATATACTGCTGACCAAAGTTAAGTCTTGTGTGGTGTAATGTTTAGTAGTGCTGTTTTACTACACAATACATGCACAACTCACATTTAGCTACCATTGAACATGACGCCTGCTGGCTTGGTGTGGTCCCCAATTCTGATCTATTCATAGGTCTCACCTGTAGTCCTTCACCAGCCATGTTTAGGACCTCACAGGTAAGCCAATGTCTAATTAGACTAACCAGACCAATTGAAAGTCTAATAACACATTGAATTACCTGTGAGGTCCTAAATATGGCTGGTGGAGGAATAAAAGATGAGACTCATGTCCTATGCTCTCAGAAAATCTGCACCCCACACGGTTCAACAACAAACAAAAAAATTGAAAAGCCTGATAAGCAGTAATGGTTGTAATGGTTATAACTTATGTTACATTGTGTTATAGGGTGAAGTGAGGGAAACCCCTGCCTCTGTGGTAAAAAAGTACCCAGATGCATACAGAACCACAAGTTGGCTGCCTGGCATCCTTGAACTCTTCTTGGATACAACGTTTCATTCTATCGCCTAATTCAGGTAGAATAATTTTTCCACATCTAAGATAACTTGGTCTATGTTGAAAATGTTACAAATGCAGAGTAAATATTTAAACCTCTTCGCATATGCTCTATATATCATTAGGAAGGCTGTATGATAAATGATCCCTTCAACTTTGCTATTAGAATACAGGTTTACTTTAAATGGCCCAGAAATAGACCATTTTACACCAAAATGTGGAATTTAATTTTGGTGCATCATGCAAGCTTTTTGCCCTATAGAGGGCCTATTGCCCCAGTAGTGGTGCCCTTTAAAATTTGTACTATACAGCTTCATCTAGTTTAAGTGTATTGGGCAAATCATTGCTTGTCATAGAATTAATATCAAGTGTATTTGTATTTGGCCATAAAATATTCCTTCTTGGGTCTTGAATGTCCGTGACATAAGGCTCTGGTATTTACTGTTCGGTTGTGACATCCGGTCTAGAGCCCGCCTACTGTATCCGCTACAGTACATGCAGCTACAGGTCTCGTTTCCCTGTCCGCTGTAGACTGGATATGCCAACTGTCTCGAAAAAGGAAGACATCATATATAACAGGGCACGTTTTCTGTGACTTGACACTTCACCCTGTCGCTTTAAGCCGGTGCGGAAGTGTATACTATGGATCAATATCTGTGACGTAAATATTTGGAGGTCAGCACATCGCCCATTTCATTTGCTTAAATCACTGGCACGATATAGTTACGGCGTGCGTTGTTGGACGTTTCGTAACGCCTATGTTAGCTCGTTCGTTTCTTTTCTCTGCGATTTCTTGTCGTTTTGCGAGCCTCTACTCGTGGAAACGCAACGCGACGTGCAGACCAGAGCGGACGCTACAGTGTTATTTTTGGACGTCGCGGATCCCCCAGGCTGCACGGCACGCTTCTTTCTCCTCCTCGATGGCTGCATCTAAATGTACCCGGCTGAGCGGCGCGCTGATCGGGGACGTGCTGGACTCCGTGGACAGCGTCCTGTTCGACTGCGATGGAGTCATCTGGAGGGGCGACCAGGTCGTCCCGGGCGCGCCCGAAGTTATCAAACTGCTCAAAAGCAAGGGCAAGAAGGTGTTCTTCCTCACCAACAACAGCACCAAGACCAGAAAGCTGTACGCGGACAAGATGGCCCTCATGGGATTTAACGTGACCCAGGACGAGGTGTTCGGCACAGCCTACTGCTCCGCGATGTACCTGAAGACCGTCTGCAAGCTGGGGCAGAGCAAGGTCTACCTCATCGGCAGCAACGCGCTGAAGCAGGAGCTGGAGATGGTGGGCATCCAGCAGACGGGGGTGGGACCCGATCACATATCCGGGGCGCAGGTGGACTGGGCCAACGTGCCACTGGACCCCGAGGTCAAGGCGGTGGTGGTCGGCTTTGACGAGCATTTCAGTTATATGAAAATGAACAGGGCTATGCAGTACCTCTCTAACCCGGATTGTCTGTTCGTGGGGACCAACACCGACACCAGGCTGCCTTTGGAGGGCGGCAAGGCTGTGCCAGGTAAGTTCAATAGGTCACCAACATAAATTATTTTTTAGCTTCATGCTCTACACCTTGAAGCCAAACGTGCCCAGTCTGTATAGTCAGGTGTGTCATACTGTAATCTCTCCTAACCTACACCTTCTTATCCTTGCCCTATTCTTAGGTACCGGCTGCCTGCTGCGAGCAGTGGAGACTTGCGCCCAGCGCCAGGCCCAGACGGTGGGCAAACCCAATCCCTACATGTTTGACTGTGTGGCCTCCCAGTTTGGCCTGGACAGCAGCCGCTGCATGATGGTTGGCGACCGCCTGGACACCGACATCTTGCTGGGCTCCAACTGCGGCCTGAAGACCCTGCTCACGCTCACGGGGGTCAGCACAGTGGCCGACGCCGAAGCCCACGAGAAGAGCGGCTCCCCAGAGCGACAAGGCATGGTGCCTGATTACTATGTGGACAGCATCGCTGATCTGCTGCCGTTCCTGCGCGGATAAGGCAACCGAATGACTCCTCAGACTGTGGTGACTGGCTACTGTACTTGACAGCCTAGTTCAGTGGTTCTCAAAGTGGGGTCCCGTGACCAGCAGAGTTCCTTGAGGGTGATCCAAATGATAGTACAACTAAAAATCCAAAAAGGGCCCTTATTAGTACCTGCTATTCCCACTCTCCACGTTAACTATATAATTGTCATCATATTTTCTTTCATTGTTGGTGTGAACTCTGCCATCCACCTGATCTTACTATACTTTTATAGTTGTAGTGCTCAGTGTGAATACCCCTTTACCGGTCCATTTGGTTCCACCGGTACACTCAAGGGGGTCCTTGAAATTAAAATGTTTGAGAATCACTGCCCTAGTTCAAAGAAAGACCAGATTCCTGGCTAGCCCATAGTAAACCAGAGTCTGTGCTCACTTCTGTTTGTCTTAATTCATTGATAGCCATCTCTATAGAGGAGTCACAACCATGCTGCCTAGAGTCCTAATGCACTGTGTGGCAGGACAATGACTCAGGATTTTCAAAGACGACATCCACTTTTATTAGGTTATACTGTACTATAAAGTTAAAAAAAAAACTAAAATAAAACATAATTTATTGACTACTTTACAGAACAATTAATCAGATTATTCATTGAGCAAAATTGGACTGTTTTAACTGCCAGTTGTTGGGAAGTGTGCTTTACCTAACCTAAGAAAAGAGGAAGGTGTGTGCGCAACGTCAATTCCCCCCTTGTGACTTGCGATTGTGATGCAATTGTCCATCTTAAGCAATGCTTTTAGTTGACACTGGGTGAATAAGCACATACCAAAGTCTCAAATGTTTACTTTTAGGTGATCACATAGGATTTTTTTCCTGCCTTTATTGATACTATATAAGGTTTTCGGAATTGGGACTCGAACCCGCGACATGCCAGGCTACATTGTAGCCTTGTAGGTGCCCAGTTTACATGCACTTCATTTTGACAGTACCTCATCAGGGACTAACTAAGCATTGCGCTGATTACACAACATACTTGTACTGTATAACTTCCAGCCACATAATGTAACAGTCAACTTTTTTCTTTTTTTTATAATCTTACGGGTCTTGTACAATGCAACTTAATTCAGTTGTACAATGCATTTATGTGTAATGTATGTACCTTTTCTTTCCTCCATGTAATTTTACTGCAACAGTGATTAGCCTAATTCCTATGTGCCCATTGTGCAAGTCTATTAACATATTCATATTGTATATTAGAATGTCACAGGACAATACAACTCTACCGTTCACAGGCAGGAGGCAGCTTATGCGGTAACCAGTAGATGCTGTTATGGGACTCACAGCATGGCTCACAAGCAGAGTTACTGTTTTAAACAAACATACAGTACATGACGCAAGACTTAGAAAAAACTATGCCAATGAACTTGCATATCAGGCTTTTTAATAAATCACGCAATATTTCTATCATCCACATTCATTGTTCACTCTAGCATCTAGAAACTAGCCCATTTCAGCAACAGTATTGTCGTTGACCCAGATATAAAAACACGTGATCAAATTTTATAATAAAACACTCAACTAAGTTGTCTGTTTTCTGTGCTATTGAATGCAAACATGGTTCCTTTTTGAGTACTGTGCCGAAAGTCACCTTGGGCTGTCATCGTTTGGATGCAGCAACAGTCACTGCCTCATATCACCAGTCCTGCGATGACAAGGTGTGCCTTGCTTTGCCCCTTTGTTCATTGTCTGGTCTGGGGGTTTGCGGTTCAGTTGCTGTCACATGTTTTTGATGTGTGACAGAGGGGGGAGGGGGATGGAGGCAACGGAGACTGGAGCGTGGTAGATAGTTAGGAAGGGGACGAATAGGAGCGCATGGCAGGGGGACAACATAATTTGAATCGTTTTTTTGGCAAGCTTCACTTCATTTTGAATGAGATGGAAGTAAGGGGGTACAAGTTTTGAGAGGAAACAGAGGGGCTATGAGAGGAGGGAGGGCTCTGCATGGGGAGAGGAGGGGAGTTTTGAGTTGGAGCAGAGAGAAAGGGGATCTGTC
Source organism: Benthosema pterotum (assembly GCA_039105355.1). NCBI lineage: Eukaryota > Metazoa > Chordata > Actinopteri > Myctophiformes > Myctophidae > Benthosema > Benthosema pterotum. Next base: position 35,810,699 of record CM076981.1, read on the forward strand.
CAGGTGTATTACCTGTGTTCCCAGCCAGTGCCGCTCATGACCATGGCTCCATGCTGAAAGCTAAGAGAAGGGTGCAGAACAAGTGAGGAGCTGTCAGGATGGTGAGGTGTTGGAAACATTCTCAGAACAGCTTAGAAGAAGCACAATGCACGGTAAGCTATTTACTTTGCACGGAGGACTCTATAGCTTGGATAATGGCCATACCATGTGGCATATGAGCAAGTTTTAGTTCAGGGCAGGAAATTAGCTTTCTTATCTACAGGTCACAGTAGATGGTGAACTTAAAATATACACACGCTACCGTGATCTCTTAGGATCCGGTTAATTTATTGATTTAATGATCAAGTCTGAATATAATTTGCTATTAATCAGAATAGACACAACCTTTTCTTTGGCAGTAGAAAGTAATTGTAATCTGTTCTGGGTAAATTTGTCTTCACAATAGAAGGATTTGAGATTTATTGAAATTTGTATTTGAATCAGAATACATGTGTTGCTTCTTTTCTATCAGGATGGGGGTCCATCAGGGTCCCCCAAGTTCCCTCACAGGGCATTCTGGGTCAGTGTTTCTGCATCTGTGGTCCTGGTAGTAATCGCCCTGGGTTTGACAGGGAATCTAGGTCTGCCACAGCATCCTTCTCAGGTAAGGGTCAACTATAAGCTTTGCTTTGAGGTGCTAAACATTCCAGCTGTTTAATCTGTAGGTTTATTCATGACTAGACCTGAACCACTCAATGTTGTGTCTAATAACGTGTTCCCATTACGGTAGTCTTTACAGATCATCCGTTCCACAATTCCAGACCAAACTGGAACTCTGACCAACCAATCAGCGCTTGTGGACAAGCAAAAAGACCTGGTGACCGTTTCTGTGACCTCCCAGGTCAACCAAACTTCCACAGTGATTTATGATATCAAACATGTAAGGAAAATATTTGGTTGCATATAGTCTGTCTGGGCTCTACAAATAATGTAGTGGATGTTACAATTCTAACTTTTGTATAAGTCTCAAGGTTCAGGAGAGTGGCGGTGATGTGGACACATCAACTGGAGAGCGGTGTGGTTAAATAGATTGTTATCACATCTGTATTCACAAACAATGTTGTTATTTATTCTTAAATCTTGAATACAGTACGTGAGAGTAAAACGTTTTTGTTGTCAGCTTTTACACATTCATCCCACATCCATCCTGTATTAGTACTGCAGACAATTTGAACCCAATAACTACATTGCATTACAAAGCTCTAGTATCTCTCATTCAAATTGTTACCAGACCATTCCTTGTAATTTCTGGCTGAGCTCAAGGGCAGCCACATACGGCTACTGTACGTTTATGGCTGAAAGAAAGCATTTCGTTTGATAAAAGTGCCATTCTTTGTTGTCCCGTTTCATAGGGTTTGATATGCTTCAAGCCTGATAACCAGGATAGCTGCTTCCTGCATAAGATGGAGAAGTCTGACTATGATAATGTGCACTCCTTTCAGTCAACAAACAAGGTAACAAAATGCTATTCTTTTTTTATATGCATATACTGCTACCATCTAACCTGTCCATAGTCCACTTACACATACGGTAAAAGAGTATGAATTCATCTCATGTGTCTAATCAATAAAATGCCTGTAAGTCAGTCAGTGGAAAAAACATTAAGTTTGGTTTGCCCTTTTTCGCTCTACTAGTCTCATCTCAAGCGACCTGCGTTTGATCACTGACTCACTAATGTGCGAACTGGCACACGGGTGGCATTCCGTCTCACTCTGACTCACTTGCAGATTTTTTTCAGGCTTCACTTGGCTTCTTCGCTTTTCTGCCACTTCACACAAAGAAAGAGGTTTTGAGGGTGAGGGAGGGTGTGTTGTGACTGTGAGGGGCTCGGTTTCTCATAGTAGTAGTTGTTCTGGAAATGATACAGGGTCTTATATTCTCTGGTTCTCTCTGTCACACACTTCTTTTCTTTATCCATTGTTTCCCTCTTCTGTCTCTCACTTTGCCCCCCTTTCTACTTCATCTCTCACTCACAATCTGTCTTTCTTTTAACTACTCTCTTCCTCTACGGTTGAATTCCTTAGCACATCCGATCCTCCTAACCCTCTCTCTGTGCCTGGGATCTTTTTACAGGTGAGGGGACAGCAGCAAGTCTGAGCCCTAGACGCTGCACAATGGCCACTCTGTCTGTAGCTCTTTTTAAGACTTCTCTGTTGGATTAAAAGGTATCCTAATCTGTAGGTTAGGCAGAGAAGGGCCAGCATGTTTGATGGAAGACACCTGCTCAGTCCCATGACTGGACCTATAGAGCTATACGTGACTACTACTATTTGGTGGGAATGGTTTATATAATGCTTTATCCAAAGTGCTGTCCAAGGTGAAGAGAAATGATTCAGCATGAGACCGAGATGGCGATTCATATCATTATAGTTATTTTCTGTTTTCACTGCCTTATTCGTTTGAGCGGCTGGCTCGGTATTTACATGGAAGGGGGAAAGGAAGGGGGAAAGGTTTTGTTCGTTATGTGTGAGAGTCCTGTCTCTCATGGTGTCACATGTCTCACAGAAACACGTATTCAGTAATCAAACCTAGCTACTGATGGCTTTCATTTAATTTAATAGGTTGGATAGGAGATAGATGTCGGGCCTCCCTCTGAGTCAGTTCTTCTGTCCCTCAACACAATGGTCTTTGAGAGCAGAGTAAAAGATTGTTACATGACCCACTCAAGCATAACAGGACTTTAAATGGCTCCCTATCGGAGGCCATCACCAGTATAAATGGTGCAATTACACACAGCCTTTTTGCCAAATGAGGGAGCAAATAGACTTCATAGGGAGTGATATCGGCCCTAGAGAGCTAATTGCAGTTTAAGTTTCAAATCCATCGTAATCTAGGTTTGAGTGTTAGTCATCATGGTTATGGTATCTTCCCTGATGACTGCTTTGTTTAGACAATATTAGCTTCTCACGCGTATGACATGTCATCTCAACTGAAAGAAGTGCCATTCTGTTTCAGGCATACAGTAGGGGAAACTCGCATTCAGTTCAATTCAAGCCATTAGCATTTCTGTTATAATGTGATGTTATCAAAAATAAGATGCCCGCAATGCCTCTTTTTGTGCTCAATAGAACCAGTTCCAGTTGTCTGTGAACAGGACTCAGAGACAGACTGAGTTTCTAGGGGTGTTGGGAGCCAGTCAGGTGGATCTGACCACCCTGGAGGATTCTCTGAAGGATCTGTGTCAGTTCAGCTCCATCCACTGGACCCAGAGAGTCAAAGGTGAACACCAAACCAGAACCACATTATTGTGACCATACATTGCAGTTTACTGAGAACTGAATTTCCTGTCAGTTTTTCGGTTGGTTCACACCTCCATATATGGTCACGGATTGTGACATCACACCTCCATATATGATCACACCTTGTGACATCACACAAGGTCATGCCTTGTGCCATGCCATATATGCCATATATGGCCGTCTCCATATATGAAGATCACAACACTGACATTATCAATGTGTGGTTAAGCCATACATGGAAAAGACCTGATCATCACCAAGATCTGCAAATACGGTATGGAGCCAGCCAGCAACTCAGTGGCAAGGAGGCACCCGGGATCACTGAGTTCATGGCTGGCTCTTTGGCTCATGATGGCAACTGATACCTGTCCATTCAAACTGCCCCAAAGTTATTAGTGCAGCCGCTCCCGACAGCCTGTTAAAACTCAACAGGCCTGAAAACTAAGGCCCAGCCCTACCTGGGACGTCTCCCTAGGGCAAGGTTAATTTTTGCCCACAGGGCATCTTACTGGTTATTAGCGTGCTGTAGATATGGATTTCTTTTTTCTTTTCCTTTTTTCACAATCTGTTTATTGATATTTTCATTTAAGACCAAAGGCAAAACTGTGAAAGTGAATAAAAATCTATATAATCGAAATATTAGGTACACTTTCACAAGAAAAATAATGTACATTTATGAAACTACTGATGAGTTATAAGGTTAGTCAATCCTCCATCTGACCGGTCAGAAATATTAGGTAGTCTGACTCATATTATCTAAAGAAGGGGTCCCACATTTGGCGAGTGAGAGATTTCCACCTTCCACCAAGACATATTAAACGTATACTGTAGCTAGTAGGGTAACACAGACAATAAAGTACACCACTGGTCAAGCGCCACTGGTCAGGCTCTATTAGTCTTCCGACCACCCTAGACAGCAACTCAAAAATCCCCACCCAGTAGGACTGCAGAACAGGACAAGACCGGAACATACTGTATGTAAATTACTTGCCCAGAGCTTGGTGACATCTGTCACACGTCATTATAGATTTTGGACAGTTGAACCTTAGCAAAGTGAGCCCAGTATACAATTTTAAACTGAACCAGTCCATGCCTGGCACAGATGGAATGCCTGTGCACTTTAGTAAGAAAGTCCTCTTAAACATCATCAGAAATCTACTCTCCCAGTTTCCCTTCCCAGAGTTAAATTGAGTTGGGAGATACTGATCGTATAGAATGGATCTCATGGTAAAAGTAGGAAATCATGCCCTTTAAACTGAGGGAATATTCTGATGATAAAATTGCACTTCCAAGAGTATTGCAAGCAACCAATATAAATGTATAACATGGATGGTAATATATTGGCCTGACCAGATGTTTGAACAATTATAGACAGGTTATGTACAGTGCCTAGATTAAATGTGTTTTTAATGCTCATCGCCGCAGCTTCATATAAACTGTAGGCTATGAACTTAACATTTTGTAGTGCTGCTTGGTTGTCTTGTGAAGTTTCTAATTATTACTGTCTGTAATTAGAAGGGTGTTAAACAGAGTCCACAGGCAGCCCAGAAATGTAATCCTAAACCATGACACAACAATGACCTTTTGACATTTTAGTGAGAGTCCAGAAAGTGCGAGCCTATTAATAGTATATTCAGCACCATAGTGTGGTTAACCGTTGACCTCCAACCCAATATTATCTGTTATGAATTATGACCTTTATCTGCTTGACCCTCACCCAGTACATAACAACTACTTTTATCAGTGTGCATATTCTATTCTTATTCTTTTTTTTTTGTTTCATGTTTTCTCATATCATGTATCATATCATGTATCCCATACGGTATATTTATATAACAACATCATTAGAACATCATTCAGCCATGTGATGATACAGTGCCTGGTATCATCTTGTTCTGTCCACACACGACTCAACTCACTCACCACCCTTGAGAATTCACAACATTATCTTATCAAAAACATCCTTCTGTGTCCTTAAAGCTCTGAACTTTGAAGCCAGTTGTTTCCTGAGGCTGTGGTCTCTCTCAAATTAAGCTACTGATAGTTCTACATCAGAAGTTGGTATAGTGTAATAAAGGGAGGGGGGATTATTTTAGCCCTGTGGGGGTGACAGGTTTAGAATCATTTGAACATTATTTTTTGTTTTTAATTGACTGACTCAGCACATGTGTAGCTGTATTTATTTTTTTCTATTTCTCTCTCTAGGCCCGGGCAAACAGAGGCTGGTCTACTTCTGCATCGACATATGTTTTCCCAACAACATTTGTGTGTCTGTGTGCTTCTACTACCTGCCAGAGTGAGCATCTACTCCCTTATAACACTTCCCATGGTCCACCCTGGCCAGGAGCAGGCAAACAAAGTTGTCCTTCTTATCTCCCGCTAAAGCTGAAACAGTCGCCCCTCCTAGCTCTAGAAGAGAAAAACAAACCCACCTTTCAGGTAAAGAGACACTTCACCCTGTGCCATGCATTCACTTTTATAGCCAGCCAGTAAACCAATGAACCGGCATCCAGCACGACTCCTACTACTTCCTTCCTTCCTCCAGAGAGAAGAGATGGAGACAGACTGCCAGGTTTATCTCCAAAGCCCTGTCTTTATGAGTAATGTCAGATTTGTCTCCCTGAGGGCAGAGTTTGGAGATTTGTGTCTATTATTGTACTGTATTTCCTGAAAACCATCTCTGAAGAGTACTTACATGTAACTAAAGTGTTTTGATCTCTTCAATAAAGGATGACTGGATAAAGGACTAATTTCTATTGTGATCCATCCCTTATGCCCAAAACATCTACATGAGGTAATTATTGTGGCATTTGGCATTTGCATTTCACATGATGTGGTGATCGAGCAAAGAAGGAATTTCATTTTTCAAATGTGCATCTCTTACAAAGGGCAAACCTTGGCATGCTACCAGTCCTACAAACTAACCATTCAAACTTCAAAATGGTCATCTTGGCCCAAACTGCTCAACCATCTGGGCACCTAGGCTGCTATGCCAGCCTGACGGCATGCCGCAAGTTCAACTCCCGAGCCCAACACACTTGCCTAAAAACCCCATTCTCACTTTCTATAATTCAGCCCTACTGTGGACACACATTCTGGAACTTTGGTCTGGCACTGGTGTAGGACAGTGGAGAGAGATGAAGAGCAGGCTGCATCAGCTGGGAGCCAAATCTAGCCTGAATCAGATCTCAGCCACATCCAGCTTGGAATCGGGTTTGTTTAAATGAGTCATGTGACCTGTTAGACCAATCAGATTTCTATCTTTAAGTGACAGATCTGATTCAGGAATCAGGATGCCATCATAAATCAGGCCTACAAACACTGGCCCAAATCAAACTGGGTTGGAATTTTTTTATTGCTGCTTTGCCAGCTGGCATAAGAACCTTGGATCCCATTGACCTCGGCATGGGATGGTCTCTTGTAGATCAACTATGGCCTATTTAAAAAAAAGAAAATCTTGAAACAATTGGTTACATCATGAATATTATTTTAAACATTTTAAACAACATAAATCTTGTATGGAGGTCCTTGGCACAAGATATTTTTAGATGGGGCGTCCACAGCCTTTTAAATACAGTAATAACTTAAGGTTCTTGTTTGAGAACCACACAGCACAGCAATATACAGTTGCAAGACTATTCAATGAATATACTTTAAAAGCTGTTGATTCACGTTGATATAAAATGTAATCACTGAACTCAAGTGTAGTTTAAAATGGCTGTTTTCTAAAATAAAAAGACATTGTTGGTAAGAGTAAAAAAAACACAAACTTGTGAACCTTTAGGTGGGGTGTACTCTGTATTGGTGAAACAGCGCCCCCTGTTGGTTTGGTATATATAGGGCCAGGTGTATAGATGGGCAACAAAGCTGGGTGTTGGGAGTGGTTGCACCACTCAAAAATTGCCTTGAAGATGTGTCTCTCCCAGACCAAAGCTGGCACAGGTAAGGTTAAAACCTAGTTATTGGATCTCTCTTAATGACAATGTCTTTTTAATTTACTCATTGATGGTGAGACTTTGCAGTGGCAGTGACTGTACTGTCATTGCAAACATCACCACCATTGTCAATTATAGTGTCAGTGTTTCATCATTTGCCCCTATGTCACCACATACAGTAGAATCGTGAAACTGTGCAGCAGACACAGACTGATCATGAGTCGTGTGGGATCCTTTCAGGCCAACTCATGGACCACACTGTTGGGAATCACTGTAGAAGATGGAATGGCCTTGTGACAACAACTGACATTAAAAGATTTGACAGTTCGCATCAACCTCGAGGCGACACGTCTGTGCTAAGAGTTCCGTTTCTTTAGTACTGATCTGCCACTTCCTCCAAAGATTCCTTTAGTGGATGTGTGTGTTATCGCTCTCTCCCTTCAGCCCAGTACGCTGTCATTGAAAGCCAGACACACCACAGCTTTCTGGTGGCCGCTGTACTCTCTCTTAATCTCCCCCGTCTCCACACACCACAGACGAGCCAGATTGTCAGAAGATGCTGGAAAACAGTAACAAAGAGTAGTTACAGTCAATTAACTTTTTTTTGATTCACCATACTTTTTATGCCATCTCTTCAATAGCATACTTAATCTTAGTAGTATGACACTGATTATTCTGAAATTCGGTATACATTGTAAAGATCAGTGGACATCATATTATTCAGCCATGAGGAAATAACTATATGCAAACATTCAGCAAGTCCACAAGATAACACTAGTGATGACAACTCAAACATTTGTACTGTATAGCACTAGAGGACTAGCAGAACTCTAAGAAATATTGAAACATTTGCAAAGCCTCATATATGGAGTACCATCATGATGACATCATTATGCTGTCATATACTAGACTCGCAGGCATGCCTCACAATGAGCCTCATATATGGGAATAAAAGGGACACGGACAGACAGAGTGGTATAATAGTGCCTATTGAACTGGCCACCAGAAGCAAGGTACTGACCGGTTACAATATACTGGGAGTCACCAGAGAAGGCACAGTCCCACATCCAGCCTCTAGAGGTCTCCCCAGGGTTGTTGCTCTTGATGCTCAGCTCAGTCATCAGAGAGAAGTTGGACGTCCTCCAGATTTTACACGTCTGGTCTGCTGAGCAGGTGGCCAACAGACTAGAAGACACCGAGCATGGAAATATCATTGTGGTCATGTTCGAGACAAAAAAAATGATTGTTACTGTCACTTCCCAATAGTGATCAACCTTTGACACTATTTCGCCACACATTTGCAGAACCAACTGTAGAATCTTGGAGAAATTAGATCGAATAACTCACGTGGAGTCAGGGCTGAATTTGCAGCGCAGAGAGTAGCGTTTATGTGAAGGGATCTTGGTCTTGGGGATGAGTTGGGTCACCTCGTCTCCCATGCCCCCTGCGAGGTTCCACACGTAACAGTTCCCCTGAGACAAGAGATAGCATGAGGACGACAAGGTCAACATAATCATTCATATTGTATAAGCAGAGGGGGGAATTCAGGATCCACTGGCCATTTGGGAGACTGCTCAGGTGGCAGGTTATGTTACAAATATTAATTTGAGTGTATTTTGTCACATAAATGTTCTACTAGCAACTATCATCTCAACTTGTCTGTGGCTGGTGTCAGAGAACGAAAGATTAAAATTATGTTACTGTGTCAGCATTTTGTGAAAAACGGGTAAATGCATAAGCTATAGCTGTAAATGTATATATAACCTACCAACAACTGGGGTAAAATGCTCTTATGCAACATGTCATGCCTCAGATTTTATTTAGGTTTTACATATGAATAAGCAGGACTGTAAAATACTGTATATCTGAATTATCCCAGAGGCTAGTTTTCATCTGTAGTCCTTAGCCAGGTGTAAAGGCAAAGCTTGTAACTTAAAATGTCTTACAGGAATGGACAGCATTATGCTTGAGCTCTGTGCAAAAGTGATGTCAGCTTCCAACTGCTATGTACAATTATATTCAAATATACAATCATCAACAATTGTTGATGATTCAATGAACACTTTTCAATGTTTGCAATCACAAGTCTTGCATACTGACCAAGCTATTGACTGCTGCCATGTAGCTTGCGTCTGGGTCAATGTGAACAGAGTTGATCGAGACCTCTGGCTCTGGAATCAACTGCTCATTGTGGTCAGTCTTCAGATCCCAGATGTGGATCACTCCACTCTGGTCCCCCACTATCAGCTCTGCCTGGAAATCATCAAACCATAGGCAATGAATCCAGACCAATTTACAACATTTTATACAGAGATACATCAGCTTACATACATTTAAGTTTATTCTGAATGGAGTTGAATGGAGTTGAATGTTTCACCTGGTTGGGATGCAAGCACACACAGTTGATAGGAGCATTGACCTGGAAAATTCTTTGGCATTGCAGGTTTCTGGACCTAGAAAAGAGTTTGAAAAGTTTATTGGTGGTTTAACACATATTTACAGTGACATAACCAAAAATCTGAGCGGTTCAATGCTGATATAGAAATTTGCCATGAGAAGAGGGAGGGAGATTATGCTGTATAAGAAAAAACAAATTAAGGGTATATGATATTAATGAAGAATATTTTTCAGAACTCATATGGAATAAAAAATGCATGAATATAAAATTGGCGAAAGTGACTCTACCTCAGGTCCCAGATACGAGCCATGCAGTCCTCTCCTCCTGTATACATCCAGCGCCCATCTTCATGGAAACCTACCGACGTGATATTCTTACTGACACCATCATAATTAATCACTGGGTTGGGGTTGTTGGAGTTCAGGTCATACATTCGGATGTGCTGATAGCCTGAAAAAGAAGCAGGATTTGCAATTAGAATTCGAATATTCACTATTGATGATATTACACATTAGTAACAGAAGGTATAACTCTTTGTGGGCCTACCTGCAGCTGCAATCATACTCCTGTCAGGAGTAACTTCAAGTGAATTAACTTGCTGAAATCAATTATTAAGGATAACTTTCAATTATAATAGCAATGTAGCTTCAACTATGCATTCACTTCTTGGTACCACAGCACCTCAAAGACCCGTGTTTTATGACAGGCAGAAATGACATGCTGAAATGAGTTGGGTTGAAGACAGCATCTTACAGTGGGTCGAAAGACGTTAGACTAGGTACGAGGGTATCTTGGACCAACGGAAATGTTGCAACATTCTTACCTAGTGTGTCCAATCACACTTTTTCAGATTTGTTGTAGAGTAGTTGTATGTTAATTGTACTGTAAATCTCCAATCTGTGATCACTTTTGTTGACAGTGTGTAATTTACTTGTACTGTAATTCTCCATTTATGGTAATACAATCTTCACTCATATATTCACTGACTGACTAACAGTGTGTAGAACTACAGATCATTTCAAGCACAACCCAATACAAAGACCCTTGACTGTAAGTGGGACGACAACATAACGTATTATGCTTGTGTTGTATAATGCGTCATGTAAGGATACGGAATCCTGATGCTGGACTGTTCTGGTACAGATCCCGCTGTGTGCCTGCCAGAACCGGACCGTGTGGTCGTATCCAGCCGTAGCCAAAATCACTGGGTCACTGCCCACCGTCCCCTGGTTCACGTTCATGGCTGCTATCCGTCAATCCTGTGGATGCAAACAATTAACTCCTGGCATGCAGTGTTGGGACATGTGCACTACGTAACTTAATATATTACATAATATATTACCAAAATGCAGTAACTTGTAATATAAATATATTACTTAACAAAAACAATCTAATATATTATACTTTTCTTTCTGCATTACTGCATTACTTTCAATATTACTTTCTGTCAATCTGTGTCGTTGAAAATGTTCTTGTGAAATTATCTTGACAACTGCAGAAGTTAAATAATTCTTATTTTCTACCATTTGTCGTCAAATTATTCATTCAGGAGTGACATTTTTTCAAGTTGATTTCATGTGGATTTGGCCAGATAGCCAACTGGGTATGCCACTGGCCTACCCAATATTTGATTAATAGTGACACTAAATATTTAATTATATATTGTGTACAAAGGTTTTCCAAAGTAATATGTAATAGTAATATTAATATTAATATATTACACAGTAATATTGTAATATAATATATTGCTTTAAAATGAAGGTAATAATTAATAAGTAATATATTAACAAGGTAAAGTAATATTCCCAACACTGCTGGCATGCAGACAGAAGTTATCCAAGATTCAGTGGCTTGATATTTGTAGTTCGGACATGTGTGTGTCTGCCGCTAGCGTTAATCATAGCCAATGTGTGGAGCATTAGCTCTGGTCCATAGCGTTAGGTCTTCGACTATACATTCCAAGCTAATTTGGCACTAAACAAATCCTAACATTACTGGCAGTTTGCACTGCGCACTGCCAATAAAGACAATACTACATAATGAATACATATTTCATAATAACCTACGTGGTAGGTTGGGCTTACCTGCTGTTGACAATAATAATAGTTGATCTCGTGTACGTCTGTTGAATCTGTCCCTCTACAACACGAACGACAAGAAACATTCCTACCCATGGGCCAACAAGGAGCCCGCGACCCCTAGGGGGGCCTTAGAGTTACTACAGACTTCTGCCAAATACTACTAATAATATACGATATTACAGTTATGATAGGAAGTAGTAACTATGAACCTTTTGTTTATGAGTAAAGAAACCCTGGATACGATTTCAACAGTTTATTAGCAATATTCTTCAAGAATAATAATAATTAAAAAAAAAACATAACAATTTGTACATAACATGTACTGTTGCTGCTGTGAAATCTAGTATCACATGGGAAAAAAGTGGCATAGTTCCACACAAATACTTCTCACAACGGTCCACAGCAGATGAACCAACATGTGCATTCTTAAGCCAGAGCTTGTTGTCCAGGGGCTTCCCAGCTAAAGGATTGATAGTTAGGAACAAACAGACGATTACAGGTCTGTAAAGGATATGCCCATACCTAAACTTGTGGTCATTCAAATGAAAAGTTTGTGAACCACTTTAATATTCATATATTTAACAGTTTTATACAGTAGGCCTAGACCACACATATCATTAGTCCTAGCTCTGGAACATAGTGATCTCAGCGACTAGAGTCCCTGCTTTGTGCAAAAACAACAACTTAAAGACCCCCTGGCCTGAAAAAACATCACACAAATTTGAACCAATCAAGAATATGTTTTTGAATAAATACAGGTAAATAATAAAATGTGGAGAAGAAGTGATGTAAATACATTGCATAAATATACGGTTGGTAAATAATTACTGTAATAGTACTGTATAATCATTATACAGTAAGGACCACAAGGTTGTTGAATAAATACAGGTACAATAAATAAATAATAAATAATAGAAAAATAAATTCCTGAAGTTTACAACTCTTAAATTTACATGCAAATATGCCAGTCGAACAGAACATAGTTGAATGTTAAAGGTATCCCTGTTGCAGCAGATTCTTGGGTCTGTTTCCTACTGTTGCAGAGCAGACATATGTAGTTTCACTTCACCAGGGTCAGCCAATGAGCAGGACAGAACTGTTGAGTTGACTCCTGTTCTCATCTTGCTAGAAGGTTGGATCTAGAAAAAATATATATTTATTTAACTTATTATTTTTCTTTACTTGTGAAGTTGTGACACGGTCACACCATGGCAGTTGTAACAGACCCCAAGAACGCTAGACTTTTATTTTGAAGGGTATAACGAGAAGGAGATGCCAGATTGTTTCCTGATGCCACAAGAGGGCTATTTAAGGCCTCCTCAATGATAACATGGGGTTTGAAATGTTTGGACAGCAGCATGGAAGCTAAGGTGGCTGCACAAAGTTTGTAATGTTTGATGTGAATAGATAATAACTAATAACTTTGAAGACACAATGGACCTTGAAATGGACAATGAATTAGTTCCTGGCTGGAAAGGGGGAAAAGGTATTATTGTGCTATGATGTATTCTTGTTACTGTGCACTGACTGTGTAGACTTTCATTGTTTTCTGAGCTGTTTAATGTGTGTTACAGTCTGTTGGTTTATTGTTTAGGATGCAGGGATTGTATTGGAAATGTATTCTAATGGGAAAGGTGCATGTTTGTTTTTATGTAGTTTTGTGAAATGCACTGATTTGTATTGTGACTTATGAGGTTGTTGATGCAATGATTGGTTGAGTTTTGATTTCTCCATCCTATCTGTCTGTCTTGTTTTGCATTTTTCACGTTGAGAGACTACTAAATAAAATGGTAAAATCATCAGTCGAACTTCAACTCCTTTATTACCAGCTGGGTCTGCTACAGTAGTACAGCACACACAGATATAATTACTTTTAAGGAATATGAATTATAGCACGATCAGACTAGTGTCTGATATTGCTAGAATACATATTCCATAATTATATTAATAACAGAAAAAGGCAGATTATTTACCCACCTTCACATATATTTTGCATCTCTCCAAAAGAAACTTCCATTTCAGCGCAGTCTGGTCCTTTTCAGTCAAACGTGCAAAGTCCTCAGGCTGAAACGGGGGGGAAAAAAAACAGCTGTAAACCTAAATGCTATAGTATACTGTATATGGAGAAGATGCAGATGTACGTTTACTGACAATGTAGCCGAATGTCTTGTCCGCAACGGGGCTTTTGAGGGCGCAGGCGTGGAGCGTTCCAGTGTGGTCTGTAATGTCCACCAGCATGTCATACCCTGTGGTGACAGACAGAGGCTGTTCCCTTCCAGGACACATGGAGTTAGTGCAGCTCTGCAGCTCCTCATTCACCAGGTATTTACACCTGGAGCTGGAGGAAAGGTCAATTTGTTCAAATTAACCAAATAACTTGTTTATTGCAAATGCAAACCTCTGTCCACTCTCTCAGACTAACTGGTGTTTAGTGCCCAAACTTGAGTCGCAAAATTGTCTACAGAAACTCCACCTTTTACCTCCACTATTGCTGCTTCTGACCTTACAGAAGTGAATATGTGTATGTATTGTTTGAAATGTACAAGATGGCCACTATTGTAAACAAGTGTATTCTAGTGTCTCTTTAGTTATCGGCTCTGTGTGTGTGTGTGTGTCCAATTGTTGCTAAACTGTTTGTTGCTAAACTGTGGTTTAACACTTTGGAAAGGTGTGTGTGTGTGTGTGTGCGTGTGCGTGTGCGTGTGCGTGTGCGTGTGCGTGCGTGCGTGCGTGCGTGCGTGCGTGCGTGCGTGCGTGCGTGCGTGCGTGTGTGCGTGTGCGCGTGCATAATCTTACCACCTACTCCTTATGACTTTGGAGACAGAAGAGTCCAGGTTCAGCTTGGAGATGAAGCTATAAGTGATGCCGAAGAAAGCATCAGACTTCTCCTGGGCTCTCAGCTTCAGCTGACTCACTGTGTACACATCGGTAATAGAATCCACTAGAGAGAAAATGGAGAAGGAAACCAACATTTGATACCTTTTGTTAGTTAAACGTTGTAGCCAAGGGTTTGACAAGTCCACATGCATACAGTCACTTTTCTGTTAATCTTATATGGCATGTGGTTAGAAACAATCTCGGAGCCTGCTAAATCATGACCTGATGCTCTGGTACCATTTGCCTAGAAGGTATCAGGGTGAAGAAAATTATCTGCCCATTATTTGTCTGATTGGGAAGTGGGAACACTGAAAATGCTCTGGGCCATCCCTTGAATGGCTGGCTGAGTTCTGGTGCTGTTATGACCACCACTGGTCTTAATTTAATTTTGTATTTGTTATTTATAACTACAAGGCAGATCTTCTGGCTTGTCATCTTCATCCAAAGCCCCAGACTTTGATGCCTCTTTAGCATAGTTAAACAGCAGGCTGGCCTCTTTGGTGTCTGAAACAAAGTTAGGAAATGGATTAGAATAGATGAGTTCTACTATTGGGAAAAATGATGATGGTTATCAGTGATATTGACTTTGCTGGCTGGTTTAACATTATATGCTACTTTATTTACATAATGTAATTATAATTTACATTATGTAAATAAAATTCCCTTTTTCCGATCTCTGAATGGACTTTTGAAATATAACATGTAAAAACGAAGCAAATTCTCCAGCATCCTTCCATGGTATATATCAATCAATAACTTCTAATTGGATGGGCATACAGTATAATCTAGTCTCATAGCAGACTAGATAACTACAGTACATTGTATTTATTGTTGTTCTCTTACCAGGATTGACGGTGATGATGGTTTTGCAACCAACGGTTGCTGCCATGCAGCCGCGAAAGCTGTCAAACCCAATCTTGGCATCCGCTATGAACAGAACTTTTGAGTAAAGAGGAAAGGGAGCATGAATGTGAGTTATCTTAAACATAAACACAAAAATGTAGCTCGAATTTCTATTACCATGTTTATCTTTTTGAAAGGAGATTGCCATCTTAATAAGACATGACAGAAAGAAATGAATCCAGGTTAACAAACGTTTTTTGACTGAGGGGCATAAAAGGCTCTGTTAACCTACCCGTCTCCCTTGGTATCAGAGTTTGTATGAGCTGAATGGCTTCTCTGTCCCAGCTGTGTGCGATACAAAGGTCAAGGAGTCACTCCGGGGGGAAAGAACATGGTGGAAATCAAACACATGTGGAGAACAGGGGTTCGGGCAGCTGAACTTTAAGCTTAGTGTCACCAAGATAGACCTGACGTAACGGTAGTCTTAAGCCTAGAGGAATTGGGTCTCTGTACAGTTTGATGTCTCCAAACCAAGCCTGTAATGCCATTAAAGTATAAGTAGTCTCACACGCCTAAGTAAAAGGAAACTCGCTCCAATATGGAGATATTGAAAGATTGATGTCTCTGGGATGCACAACCTGGTAGTCTAGACGTGACCCAGACAGTCTAAATCTAAAGTCCTATGTAAGCATTTTCAGTATGTAAGTAATGATAATATGACTGCAGATGGCAGTATGCTGACACACCTATTATATGGGAATAGGATCTGGCAGGTGGAGAGATTATACTGTAGCAAACAATTAACATGACCTTTTTCTAAATGAGACTGAATCATGTAGTTTATTACTGTATTCATGGATTTTGGGCACTCTTGTTCAACATGATGTATAATATGGTTTTCTTTCTGTCCTTTATTATTCTGCAAATGCTGAGACAAATTGTCAGACTGGTGAATGCATTTGTGCGTGTTATGGGCGTACGACCTGGAGCTGATCTCGCAGCATTGCTCATATCAAACGGTCAAACAGTTTGCCTTACTCACCAAACTAAGGAGAATGAAGGGACCGAATCGTCAAAGAGCTTCACCTCCAGCCTCTGACCTTTACGTCCGTCCGAGGTGGTGAATTGCTTGGGCTCTGCAAACTGAAAGCAATGACCAGAAATATTTGCTCTTATCATCCTGTCTTTCCTTCCTGTAAAGAAGTATCTACATTATATTATGTGCAGGATCTGGCCTCTCCCGGAAACCCTGACTTCTGTCTTTAAAAGCCATTATGTTAACTCTATCTTAATTGGATTTGCTTCTTTATTTATTATTTCATTAACTTATCCCCACCCAGATGCAAACTCCTCATATTCGTGCTTAAAAGTTGATACTGAAAACATCACACAATTTACTCATGTGGATTCAACTCAACCAAAGATGGTAACCTACTCACAGATTTCAATGCGGCCAGTATGTTTATCACATTTCCATCCAAGCTCTGTCCATTGGCCACTATGTCTCCAAGAGAATAGAAGTCCCTGGGGTCCTTCACTGGCAGGTTTAGTAAAGGCAGCAGGCTGTCGACAGTGTCCATGTCAGCACACAGAGACAGCCGGGAGTGGGCCTCTGTCATCAACAACCTATACGGGCTGAGACAAGAGAGTGTATATAGCAGAAGATCATGGTCACCAGTCCAGCTGGGCTTTTATTATGCTGTCATTGCAGGTATTTCACAAGCTACTTAATAGCTGTCGACAAGTCGTCAAGAGTGAACACTATTCTGACCAACGCAACGACTTTCAACACTGTGGCAACTGTGATGAAAGTTGAATTAGGGGTACAATGGCTTCATGACATTAGTGCACAAAATATCTGTATAAGCACATAGACAAGACAGACTGTTATTACCTTGGCGTTGTGGGGCTGTATCTTTCCTCCTTCTCCTGATCTTTGATCGACACCAGTGGATTTTCAATGATTACTAAAAAAAAAAGGATAGCAAAAGCTAATGTTGTGCATTTAGAAGTCATCATCATCACCTTCTGTAAAGGAATACTTAAATATACACACCACAGTCTCCAATAGTGAAGCTGCTGGAAAGCAGGTTGATGTATGCCTCATTACCCCAAGACGCCACATTGATGAAACAGTCTGGTGCGTCTTTGATGGTGAACCCGAAAGTAAATCTGTCAAACCCAATATCTGAAAAGAAATGTGTGTGAGTGTATCTTGTTTTGAAAGAAAGGAAGGTTCGATTATACGGTGTTCATGTCAGTAGGGGGCGGTAGTGTACAAGGCATTGGTTGAATTAGGCCTACTCAATAATATTTCTGCTGATATTTAATATAAATTGTGTCTGAAACTTAACTTTTCTTGTCGGGGAAACTCCTGATGTCTGTTTTCCCAATGATGACACCAACCATCCTCTGAAAATAACAAAGAAACCGTACATGCCGTGCATAGTAGCCTATTCGTCTGCAACCTGCACTTGTCTTCATGTGTGTGTGGCGTGTGCTCACCAAATGTGAAACATTGGGACGCAATTCAGAGATGGCTACATAGTTCTGACTTGCCATGTTTGTTGCTGGATCTCTGCAGACCTTTGGAAAAAACAAAGTGTTCCAAAAACACTTTTAGAGGAAAGCCGTTCATTGTGCACATATGCATCTGGAATTTTAGAGTTGGAAGCACTGCATGGCAAACGTTGGCCTATTGAGAGAACCAAATACACCAACATCAACTGACCTGGTGAGTCACACAACTGCTTTCACTTGAAGTTCTTCAACCCCTGAAAATTTTGTTTTGTTTGTTTGTTTTGCAGATTGGAGTTAACTGGGATTATAGGCCTGCACGCGGTATATTGACTGTGTATCAACTGTATTTTGTTAAATTGATTAATGGCGGTTTTGGAGAGCCTTCTTTTTCTTCGTAGTCATCGTTCCTTCGCGCCAAACTGCACTCCCTTTTCGCGACAGATGTGATGATAATCAGTACGCTAGCAACATCATCACTACTAGCCTACCGCTATGAGCATAGAGGGTATGAGTATCATCCCACCTCAGTTATTCTAGGATAGCTCCCGCTTAGCTCTGGTCCAGAGCTCCCCTGCTTCTGATTCTGATTCACTGATTGCAAGTCTATAGCTCCCGCTGTGATGGCCAGTAGTGATCGATGCAGGGGCGGATCTAGGCATGGGGGGGGGGGGGGTAAATGCCCAGAGTGCCCCACCAAACACGATGGCATGCAAAACAACCCAAGATATTTCAGTCGAGTGCTTATATTTAAAATGATTTGAAACACTACTACTGCTACTAACTAACTACTAACAAACTACCATCATTGAAAACAGCTAGAAAACTCTCTGAATCAGACCTTTAGCTTTATGCATGCTGCATGTCTGCTGCAATTCAACAACTGATGTTGTTGAAGCTTTAATTGACTAATAAAAGTCTGTAACTGGTTCTCGTGTTTGGCCCAATTTATAGGCCTATTGTAAAATGTGTTAATATAGCTTATCATTGCACAATATAGCCTACATTGGGGACCCATAGATAGACAGCCTTGAATAGGTCATTGAAATGAAAATCCCCCCATGACATGACTTCTGCTTAAAGCAGTGGTTTTCAACCTTTTTGACACCAGAGACCACCATTTATTCAGCATTTGAGCCACGGACCACCATTTGATGACAATTTCACCCCAAAGACCTAAAACTAAAGAATTCTTTTGGTGTTCCACAATTTCATTATTCCAGGCACTTTATTCCAGGCACAATTTTGCAGACAAAACAGCGCAGAATTCTTAATTAAATAGTGCTAATTCAGATGATGAATATTTTAACTCTTGAGAGTGTAAAAATGAAACCAAATGGACCCGCAAGGGTCCTTTTGGTTTCATTTTTACATTCTCAAGAGTTACATCCCAACCCAATTTTCCATCATTTAGCCTGGGGACCACCTGGCACCATCTCAAGGACCACTGAAGGTCCCCGGACCACTGGTTGAAAACCCTTGGATAAAGCCATTGCATGAATTGCCATGAGCACTGGTCTGCTACACCTTCGGCTACACACACACACACACACACACACACACACACACACACACACACACACACACACACTGGAGTAGGCCCAAACCATAACACTCTTTAATTGCCTCCATCACAAAGGCCTAAAGCATATGCCTAAGGCTGTGATATTGCCTTGGAATGATACCACTTGGCTGTCATACACACAGATCTACACACAGGGATTTGTTCTGAGAAGGCTACTGAGACAAAAATGACAGATATCTGTATAGCCAGATTCTCTGGGTGGCTTTGTTGTTTTAGTTGACATGTGTATGTGTATTATGTAGGCTAGAGTAGTACACAGGCACACCTGATGACTCCGGCCATTGAGTGTTCCACTGGAGCAATTCTGTTCTCGTCAAAGTTAGGCCTTCATTGGCATTTGGAAGATATTGTTTTGGAAGGAGATGTTGAGTTACGCCAACTCAAACCATTGTGTCTCGGTCTTTTATCCTGTTATGTTGGTATTGGAAACATTATGTTGTATCACCAACCTCTCCAGATTTTCCCAGGCCAGGGGTTTGAACCAACAGTCTTTCCACCACAAACCTACTTCTCCATCCTCTGTTCAGACTATACAATTGCTGGGACAAACGTGACAGTTTGCCAGATGCCCAGAGTTGCTTTGATAGCACTAAGCTGTTAGTTGACATGCGATATACTATGTGTTACACACCTGAGTAGGAATCAAAAGGTGTAACTGGAAACCCTCATTCAGCTTTTGTCTGTTTTGTTCTGCACATACAGTGAATAATCCTCAAGGTTGGGTGTTTGGTTTGGATCTATTTACAATGACATGTTTTCATGCGGTAATATGTCCGGGAAAACTATTCTACACCGGATTACTTCTAACTATGACAGAGAGTGATCTAACCTCTCTGTTTGATTGTTTTGCTTTCTTTTGGTGTTGGGTGATTTTATAAGCCAAGCCCATTGAGTTTTTCATTTGTAATGATTGTTCTATAGTCAGTATAGTATGCACTTTCATCATCGTATAACCGTATCAAGTTGTGCAACAGCAGGAATTTAAAGTCACTGTATTCAGCAGACAGCTATGTGATATCGATAATTCAACACACTGAGGTTATTTCTCATAAGACACCTTGACTGTAAAGGTTCATCAATGAATCGATGGGGTTTGTATAATATCACATAATGTTTAATGTATAATGTAAAGTAAGAGCGATTAGATTGATTGAAAATTCTATTAGTATGCAGAAGATCAATTTGTTATTGCACCCGTGGCCAGCTATTCAAATGCAACATTTCAAATTCTAATTTCATTAGGTTTTTTGGGAGTACAATTTGTGACTCCATTAATCACACGCTCGTAATATAAAAGCATATAAATCATGTGATACCTCCTTCCTGGTTCAATGATTTATTCATATGAATTCATAGCACACATTGATAAGCCATTATTCGCAATTTAACCCAATATTTAAATGTAACCAATACCAACTTGATGATATCTATATACAGACATTGTTTCTTAGCAGTTAATTCGTTTGATGTTTTGTTATTGGAATAAATTCTACACTAACAGTTAGAATCAAGCCAAAACCATTTGACTTTGCATGATGTGGCCTTATAATTGAAGTCAAGCTAGATGGTCACTACCCTGTGCCTGTGGTTACTAAGTCACTTGAGGAATGAGTTGCGATTGGGTGGCCTGTCGGCTGGAGGTCGGCTCCCAGGGGTCTCTCAGCAGAGACTCAACTATTAATCAAGTGTGTGTGTGTGTGTGTGTGTGTGTGTGTGTGTGTGTGTGTGTGTGTGTGTGTGTGTGTGTGTGTGTGTGTGTGTGTGTGTGTGTGTGTGTGTGCGCGCGCGCGCGTGCACGTGTGGAAGCCAAGAGTATATGTAGAGAAATTGTGCATTCGTGGGAAAAGCCAAGATGCTACTGTGCTGTGGACAACGTGTGTATACATGTTTGGAGATCAGCCATAACACTACGTGCAATATTACGCGCAGGGATATTTTTGCTATCATGTTGTTTGGATTCTAGATTGGTACTATTTTAGGGGTTTGCACCCACAATCAGACACTATAGTGACTCTTATGGAGTTATAATTTGATGTAACAGGCCGCTGCTATCAGTGAATAAAGACAGATTTACATTCAGGGAGGATTGGAAGAGAGTTAAATGACACATTTTCAAGCTCAAAGCTCAAATGCTTTTATTACTCATACTCATTATTCAATAATCGTGCCACACACATGGATGCATACACACACACACACACACACACACACACACACACACACACACACACACACACACACACACACACACACACACACACACACACACACACAGAAGGTGGCAGAGTAGCAGCCCTTCAATCAGATAACTGAGATGAAACCTCTAATTATGTCTGGGATGAGTGATTCACTGGAGCCATTGCCACTTTACAATTCTGCAACTCTCTGTGCAGCACAATAAAAGAATCTAAAAGAATTGTTTTGGCATTCTCAGACAGTATGCGTCTCCGCTCCGCCACAGGGACATTTAGTCAGCCACCAAACTGGTTTAAACGGTTATGCAGTTCGCATAATGCTTCCTCCTGGCACGTAACGCTGAGCCAAGTGACAAACAGCCTCCCTGTGATTTTCATTCTCAGGCACGACTGATGTTGCCTGGCTGGCATTCTTCCTTCTTTTTTAATGAGAAGTCATGCATAATATAAGGTTGCACATGTTGCTGTTTTTATGTATACTGTAGAAAGAAATTACCCTTTGAAGATGGGAAACCGTAGCAAGGTGAACCAAGGACACCTTTGTTGCTGATGATCTTGGGTTAATAGTGTATACGCTAGTGGTTTTCAACCTTTTTCATACCAGGGCCCACTATTTATTCATAATTTGTGCCACGGACCACCATTTGAAGACGAGGCAAACATACAGATCAAAATGACCATTAATCTTCTACATTTAGATGGTGAATATTTTAACGCTTGAGAGTGTAAAATGTTTAACTCTTGAGGAGTTACATCTGGCTAACCAACTTTCCATCATTTAGCCTGGGGACCACCTGGGATCCACTCAGGGACCACTAGTGGTCCCTGGACCACCTCTTGAAAACCCCTGGTGTACGCTCCTGAAGGAGCAATCATCTAAGGCCGCTGTGCTGGACCTAAAAATCCTCCTCACTTCATTAATCCGAATATAATGGAAGTTTTAAGACCAGAGTTAATGTTTGATTCACTGGTAAAAATGCATTTATACAAGCATGAAATAACTTACTGGGACTTAAGCACCGCATGATTAAAATATGAATGTGCTCTCAATATTTTAAGAAATGAACCGAGCCCTGCAAGAGGTCAGGTCAGAGCTGAGACTTTTAGCTTTCATTTCATTACATACAAATTAATATAAGCGAAGTTCAGAATCAGGATCCACACCTCCAACGCAGCTACCTCCCATCAAGCCACCTTCTATCAGGTCGCATCCAATCAGGTCTCTCCTCTACCCATATATTAAGCGCAATCAACGCACAGTTCTCCCCGTGTTCTCGCTTTCGTCGTCGCATTCTGCAGCAGTCCCGACAACTGAACCGGTTTGGCACTCGACATGATTCAACCATGATGGTCATGAGACTACTTTGCTCATTCATTCCTCATTCATTCATTCCTCCTCACCTCGAAGTTGTTTCCACCTTTCGGCACCGATCGCGAGCAGCTAAATGCCGTCCAACGCCGGGTGATGTTTTAATCCTGGACAGTGGTAAAACATTTTCTCCCCGTTCCTGTCATCTGTCGCGGCTGTTCATCGTAGGGACTCGTACAGTCTCATTCATGGTTCATATCTTCCCCTAGTCGATCCCTTTTCAACCTAACCTTAAGAGTCGTTGTAAACTACGTTTTATTCAATCACGACCATCGATTGTCGTCGGTGGCGTCGCACGCCTCCTCTAAGAGGGACGCTGGTCCCATAATCGTGTTTGTTTGTTTGTTTGTTTGTTTGTTTGTTTGTTTGTTTGTTTGTTTGTTTGTTTGTTTGTTCGTACGTTCGTGAGTTTGTTCGTTCATTCGACGGACAGCTCGCAGCTGTCCCAATCCCCCGCACCGGCCGCGCACCGAGCGAGGCCGTCAGCCTGTATTGACATTTTGGTCGTAATTGTAAAATCTCTATAAAGACGGGACGAGTGTTCTATTTCTCTGAAAAGTAAACACGAGTTATTTGGCTTCGGCTGGTAAACGCTCCTCTCCTCCGGCCCGGGTATCGCTCAAACCAGGCAGTGGCGTGCATAGAGAGTTTCAAGGGCAGGTGCTCAATTGTAACCAGGAGGGTGCTCTAGCCGCCCGGCACCCAGGCTGCAGACAAATTGAGTTTCGGGGGGTTATAACGCATGGAAAACAGCATTTCAGCATCTTTTTGCTCTTTTAAAAAGGGGCATGTTGGTCCAGAGAGGGCCATTAGGGGGTGCTTGAACCCCCTTGACGTCTATGTATGCACGCCTATGGAACCAGGGCGTTGGGTTACAGTCGACACTCAGTAGCGCAAACTCCCGTCGTTTCATGGGGTCGGTCTGATGGCGGCTCTTCTGCATGGCTTCCTATCGAGAATAGGGACAGCTGTGCATTGGAGTCTATGGGCTCACACTGGTACACCACGCACGTGACTGGGCTCTTTCTGCCCCCTCAACGTCGCAACTCTTCTACCAGATGGCTCTGGCTCGTCCTCCGGCGCACGGCGTGACGTTGACGCCCCGCCCCGTTAAAGGGATAGTTCACCAACGTGCAGCGTGTCCATGCTCGTAATTTCGGCAACCGAATTACTTCATCAGGGGTTCGTTTAGCCACGCTACTCGCTCGACTTGCACTCAATAACGATTATTGTTGTACTATTCATGATATGGCGACATCATTGCTGCTCATCTGCATTACTGGTGGTTACGTTTATTTATTCATCTCAACCGCCTGCTTCTTATCTCTGTTAAAATGGCGGGGCCTCCGGCAGGGGGAACTCGTAGCTGGATCACCAGCGCCCCCCCGCAGCTGCAATGGTATGGGTACGGCTTCTTTTGAGGTTGGTTCTTTGTTTGTTTTTTCTTTCTTCCATTTCAAATGCTGTTTAAGGAATCGTTTTTTTTTTGGTGTCAGCGTCGTGGCAGCATCGATGACTTCTTTCGCCTCTCTGACTGGCGGCTTCTGTTGATTTCTTTTCGTCTCCCCGAGCCCGTTCTTGTTTTGCAGGTGCT
Organism: Benthosema pterotum; assembly: GCA_039105355.1. Taxonomy (NCBI): domain Eukaryota; kingdom Metazoa; phylum Chordata; class Actinopteri; order Myctophiformes; family Myctophidae; genus Benthosema; species Benthosema pterotum. The sequence goes on from CM076981.1 coordinate 35,835,371, forward strand.
ACTGGTTTCGCTTGTGTTCGGACATCATCGGTTCCGTCGTCTGATGCACTCTTCGGCCGGGAAGGTGACGTCGACGCTCTTCCATTCGTCATGTGACCTCGGAGCAGCGCCTCAATCTATCGGGGGTGTGGCACTGCGGTGGTAGTGTCAGTCTCCGGTGGCGGCGCGTATGGGGAGTCAGGCACCGGGATGCCGCCGTCCCCAGCCTTCGTCTCGGTCTGCACGTCTAGTTCGCTTCGTACAGGGAGTAAGGCACCGTGTTGCCGTCGTCCCCAGCCCTCGTCTACGCAGGTGGTTCACTTTATACAGGGAGTCGGGCACCGAGTTGCCGTCGTCCCCAGCCCTCTGTCTACACCAGCAGTTCACTTCGTACGAGGAGTCAGGCACCGAGATGCCATCGTCCCCAGCCCCCTGTCTGCGCAGGTGGTTGACTATGTTCGGGGGAGTCAGGCACCGAGATGCCATCGTCCCCAGCCCTCTGTCTGCGCAGGTGGTTGACTATGTTCGGGGGGGTCAGGCACCGAGATGCCATCGTCCCCAGCCTCCGTCTGAGTCCGCACAAGTGGTCCGCCTTGTATGGGGAGCCGGGCACCGAGGTGCCGTTAATCCCCAGCCCTCGTCTCAGTCTGCACAAGTCATCCGCTTCCTATTGGGTGTCGGGCGCCGAGATGCCGTCATCCCCGGCCCTCGTCTCAGTCTGCAAGCGTAGCTCGGGAGGAATGTTCGGCACCGAGTTGTCAACGTCTCCTAGTGCTTCGGTCTTCCGTGGCGGTACGGGCAGGCAGGCGCAGGGTCCCTCCTCCCTCCGCATGGCTTCGTCCCTCCCTCGGCGCAGTGTGCTTCACTCTACGTGGCTATAACTTACGCAGCTGTAACTCTCTCTCGGTTCGGCGTTCCTCCTTACTGATTCAGCGTCGTCTCCCTCGTCGCTTCTCGCTACTCGGCATGACTCCTGCAGCACCGCTTGCTTCTCAGTTTGGTGTCGTCTCGCCTGGTGCATCGTGCTTTGCTCTACCTACTGACTGCCTCGAAACTGCATGCCTCTCTCCTGGTGCAATGTCATCGCCCTCGGCACGGGGTCCCTCTCAGCTCTGGCACAGTGTCGTCTCCCTCTGCTCAACGCACCTCGCCCTGTACAGCGTGCCTCTCCCCGTCGGTGACGTGTCCTCTCCTTCGGTGCAGTGTCGTCTCCCTCCGCACAGTGTGCTCTCCGGACGTCTCCCTCGGCACGGCGTGCCTTTGGCGGGTGTCGTCTTCCTCGGCCCGGCGTGCCACGCCGTACAGCATTGTCTTCCTCGGCACTGTGTGCCTCTCTCTGCCGGTGTGGTGTCGTGTCCCTCGGCCCGGCGCGCATCCGCTGTGCAGTGTCATCTTCCTCGGCATGGCGTGCGTCTCTCCGTCGATGCAGTGTCGTCTTCCCTGGCCTGGCGTGCCTCTCCCGTGCAGTGTCGTCGTCGTCCTCGGCCCGGCGTGCCACCCCCGTGCGGTGTAGTCTTCCTCGGCGCAGCGTGCCTCTCTCCGTCGCTGAAGTGTCTTCCTCGGCGCGGCGTGCCTCACTCGTTGGTGCGGTGCTGTCTCCCTTGCCTTGGCAGGGCGTGCCTCACTCCTCGCAGCGTAACTGGTATGGTATCTCCGTCTGCGTCTTCTACCTTCTCTGAGTTTGCGCTCCTCTCCTCTCTCCTGGTTCCGTCACTTCGGCTGTCTTCGGGTTCGCCTTCCACGTGCTCTCTGGACTTGTCATCCACAAACTCCGCTCCGAGTATCTGCCGCCACGCTCCTTCGACCGCCCGATGCAGCGTACAGCACCTACCTGGACCTCATGCTGCTTGAAGCTCAGACTAACTCGACCTGTCGCCCAGCTCGTTCTCTGCCTCTTCATCGGTTCAGCCCGGCACTCTGGTGTTTGTCTGGCACTGGGTTTCCGGCACTGCCACTGTCTACTCCAGTCACCGGCAGTCGTTTGCTGCAGCTTGGACTTCTGGCACCGGGATGCCAGTGTCTCTGTTGTCTACTTCAGTCACCGGCGGTCGTTTGCTGCATCATGGGCTTCTGGCACCGGGATGCCAGCGTCCCTTTCGTCTACTTCAGTCACCGGCATTCGTTTGCTGCAGCATGGGCTTCTGGCACCGGGATGCCAGTGTCCCCTTCATCACCTTCATTCACCGGGAGTCTTTGCTCTGGCGAGGACCTCTGACAGCAGGATTCCAGTGAGTCCGTCGTCAACTTCAGTCGCCTGCAGCTGTTTCTTCGGTGACCCGTCGCCAACGTTACTTACCGGTAATTGTTCGCGCTGTATCTGGCACCGGGATGCCGGCGATCCCGGCGGCAGTCGTTCGCTCGTGCCATCGGCAATTAATCACCTCGCTCTCCTGGCCGTTGTCCAGTTCGCAGAAGCTGTTCTCTCGTGCCGTTTTTGGGGTTTCTACAGTGGCAAATTGTTTCTGCTGTATGATTCTGGAGCCAACTCATTGGCTCCGTGTCATTATTCATCGACATCTCTACCTCGTCATATCGCTACCACAAGCCACTCCATTTATCACGCCATCTCTCGTCGTCTCATCCGCCCCGGTCTCCCATCGGTTCTCCTCCTACATTGCTCAGGTTCTGGTCTTTCGTGCCATCAATAACTCCCTGTCTCAAGAAGTTCAGACACCACGCCTCTCGATGCGGGCCTTCATCCAACTCCCGTTCTCCGTATCCAGCTCGGACTATCAAACCGCAACCCTACCTTCTCTAATCGCCTCGCAGCCTCCGCCTGCACGCCACGGAGCCTCTGCCCGGGTCCAGCGCGCCACGCTGCCTCCTTCTCACATCCAGCACGTCACGCTCCCTCCTTCTCAGGTCCAGCACACCATGCAGCTTCCTCTCAGGTCCAGCCTGCCACGCCGCCTCCGCCTTTGGTCCAGCATGCCACGCCGCCTCCGCCTCAATTCCAACACGCCACGCCGCCTCCGTCTCAGGTCCTGCACGCCATGGAACCGCCGTCTCAGGTCCTGCATGCCATGGAGCCACCGTCTCAGGTCCTGCACGCCACGGTGCCACCGTCTAAGGTCCTGCACGCCACGCAGGCTCTGCCTCAAGCCCAGCACGCCAAGCAGCCTCCATGCCAGGCCCAGTGCTCCACACAGCCTCCACGTCAGGCCCAGTAGGCCACACATACGCCGCACAACGTCCATCCTGCACTTAGCTCGTTGTGCAGCCTCCAGCCCATGCTAGCATGCCACACAGCCTCCACAAATACGCTCGGCACGTCACGCAGCCTCCAGCCTACGCTCCTCTGAACTACTTCCATTCCAGAAGTCTCAAGATATTCTCCTTCAGATCATCTTATCCGTGTTCGTACCTAAGTTCTGCTACGTACTCGCACTCTTCGATATCTCGTCAGTACTCAGCAAGTTGTTCTATTCATTCAATAAGAACAACTACTTCGGGGTCCGTATGACAACGGGTCTGGAGTATGCTCAATCCCGTTTAATGAGGCTTTGGGGGTCCGTTGTGCATCGAGGCATGGCGGATCTCCGAAGCCTCCCCACCTCGGCTGTAATCGTTATCACGACGAGCTGGTCATGCGAAGTCTTCGCTTCTGTTCATCACGTGTCGTTAATCGTGTCTTGCATTCTTCCTTTCATTAATAAAATCTGTTAATCGTCCTCATTGGTGGTGTGGTCCTTGATAGTGAAATGGAGCTTAATATAAGCGAAGTTCAGAATCAGGATCCACACCTCCAACGCAGCTACCTCCCATCAAGCCACCTTCTATCAGGTCGCATCCAATCAGGTCTCTCCTCTACCCATATATTAAGCGCAATCAACGCACAGTTCTCCCCGTGTTCTCGCTTTCGTCATCCCTCCCTCCCGCCCTAATTCTCGATTCTCATCCTACACTCTCTAACCTCTTCCTTTACAGGTCCTAAGGGGGGTCCGTTGTGCATCGAGGCATGGCGGATCTCCGAAGCCTCCCCACCTCGGCTGTAATCGTTATCACGACGAGCTGGTCATGCGAAGTCTTCGCTTCTGTTCATCACGTGTCGTTAATCGTGTCTTGCATTCTTCCTTTCATTAATAAAATCTGTTAATCGTCCTCATTGGTGGTGTGGTCCTTGATAGTTACATACAAAAGTAATTATTATAATTTTTAAGTGCCGGCGGTTTTGGTCTGTTGCACTCAAATTGCTTATTGAACCACCTGAAGGTGAGATTTCTATACCGAATATAAATGTGGGGTTTGTAATTCTCCTTGAGTTTTCAACTTAATGTGGTCCTGATGAGATAAGATGATTATTTAAAATGGTCCCATCTTTCAGTGCGGTGGAGCTGCCAAAAAACAGGTGGATGACATTGACGCTATTAGCAGCCCTGATTAGACCTGCATGCCCTGCCAAAACACATACAACCAATCGTTGTACAGTACGTACTGTGAGCACCGGACAACACCAAGACTCCAGACAGAATGCAAGTTGACCACCAAGGCCGTTTAATGGCAGTTATAAAGTTCAGAAATAGCGCTTTCTCATATAACTCAAATTATAATAAAGTCTCTTAAACATAGAAAGTCCGTCTCCAAAAGTTTCCCCTCCGGCTGGAGGCGATGAGGTGGGGCGGACAGGGGAATTCTCTCCCCGGCGCTATGTGAGGTATTTTTAATGTCCCACTAGGGACCCCCAGGTAGGTTGGGATTAGTTTTCATCTGACCCCCCTGAGGATGTGCTTGTGCTGCTTGTATAGATTCGTTCGGGGTGGCGGGTTACCTACGAGAGAGGGAGAGATGTGGCTTAGTCACAATCTGTGAGTCACAATGATATGCTTTGGCTATTGAATGTGCGAGTTGTCGCTTACCGCCGAGCCGGCCCAAACTGTCCCTCTCGGCTGTCAGTCGAGGAGTGAGAGCAGGCGCTGCCAGCCGGCTCCTTTTAGTGACGTCAGGGAGCGTCGCAGCTGTTTCCACTTGACTATGGACTACGTCAGCCGGATAGTAGCGATGGTTGATGACGCGACCAAGTAGGCGGTGTCTTCTTGGCTGCGCCCTGCCCCCACTCCATTGACTGCAGCCAGGACCGTTATACTCACCCGGCGGCCGGTTGCCTAGCGACACTCCACACATCCCCCCGCCAAGCTTGTCGGTGGTACCGGAAGCTTCATCCACATCCTCCCCCTCGTACCGTCGGGACATGGCGTCCGCATGCGCGATGGCCTTTCCCGGTCGGTGTTCCACATCGAAGCTGTAGCCCTGTAGCTCCAGGAACCATCTTGTGATGCGATCGTTTCGGCTCTTATTCCTCGCCATCCATCTCAATGGTGCGTGATCAGTGATGACTGTGAAGTGGCGACCCCAGAGATAATACCTGAGGTGGTGGACCGCCCACTTCACAGCCAAGCACTCCTTCTCCACCGTTGCATAGTTCCGCTCATGTTTCATCAGTTTCCTACTTATATAGGCCACAGGGTGTTCATCATTTCCTATGCGTTGCGATAGCACTGCCCCGATTCCTGTCCCCGACGCATCAGTGTGCAGCAGGAATGGTTGGCTGAAGTCAGGCGTCTTGAGCACGGGCTCATCACACAGCGCTCTTTTCAACGTGTTGAATGCTCTCTCCGTCTCGGGAGTCCAAGCGATGCGGTGTGGGAGGTTTTTCTTTGTCAAGTCATAGAGCGGTGCTGCAACGGTAGCAAAGTCTTTAATAAACTTTTGATAGTATGATATTAAACCCATGAAAGATTTCACCTGCTTCTTGTTGGTGGGGCGCGGCCAGTCCTGGATGCGCTCCACTTTCCTTTGTTGTGGTTTCACACATCCTCGTCCCACGGTGTAGCCTAGGTAGTCCGTCTCGGTCGAGCCCAGGCGACACTTTTTCGGATTGGCGGTCAGGCCCGCCTCTCGCAGGGCTCCCAGTACACTGTCCAGATGTTGCACGTGCATCCGCCAGGTGGCGCTGTGGATAACAACGTCATCCAAGTACGAACCCGCATATTCATGGTGGGGGCGTAATATACGGTCCATTAATCTCTGAAAGGTGGCGGGGGCTCCGTGGACTCCGAAGGGTAGAACAGTATATTGAAATAAGCCCTCGGGTGTGGCAAATGCGGTCTTAGGCTTAGCTCGTTCAGTGAGGCCGATTTGCCAGTAGCCCTTTGTTAGATCTAGAGTGCTTATAAAGCGAGCGGGACCTAATTTCTCTATTAATTCATCTGCCCGGGCCATGGGGTAATTATCAAAAGAGGAAACTTCGTTCAATTTTCGAAAGTCATTACAAAACCTTAATGTGCCGTCTGGCTTGGGGACAATAACAATCGGGCTAGCCCATGGACTGTGGGACTCTTCTATTACTCCCAATTTTAACATTTTTTTCACCTCCTCTTTGATTGCGACGCGCCTGGCCTCGGGAACGCGGTAGGGTCGTTGGCGAATGGGCTTCCCCGTTGTTTCTATATCGTGCTTAATTAAATGTGTTCGCCCTGGGAGCTCAGAAAACACATCATCATTCCTGCTCACGAGCTCTCTGAGATCCTGTCGTTGAGAGGGGGACAGGTTCTCCCCCATCGGGACAGCGGCTGCGGGAGGAGAGAGAGCGGTTAGCAAGACAGAGGAGGGTGGGGGGCCCGGGGACCGCCACTTTTTCAGGATGTTCACATGATATATTTGGCGGCCTTTCCGTCGACCGGGCTGTTTTACTCTGTAGTTTACGGGGCCTATTTTCTCCTCTATTTCATATGGGCCTCTCGACTTTGCTAGAAATTTGCACTCGCTGCTGGGTACTAAAACAAGCACTTGTTCTCCCACCTGAAATTCTCGCACTTGCGCCCCTCGGTTATACGTGCGCGCCTGGTCCCTCTGTGCGCGCTCCATGTGCTCGCGCACCATAGGCCATACCTTACGGGCGCGTGCTTGTAGCGCATCGACATGCTCAATGACAGAGCGGTGGGGGGAGGGCTGCGTCTCCCAGGTTTCCTTGGCAACGTCGAGGAGCCCTCTCGGCCGCCGTCCGTAGACCAACTCAAACGGCGAGAAGCCGGTAGATGCATGGGGAACCTCGCGAATGGAGAACAGAACGTACGGGATTAGTTGATCCCAATCTTTCCCATCAATGTCAACTAGTTTGCGTAGCATTTGTTTTACCGTCTTTATGAAACGTTCTGTGACGCCATCTGTCTGGGGATGATACGTAGATGTACGTATACGTTTCACTTTCAGCCAGGTATAGAGAGTAGACAGCACCCGTGACATAAAGCATGTGCCCTGATCTGTCAGAATTTCCTCCGCTAGGCCCACGCGACTGAACAACAACATGAGCTCGCGTGCTACTGTTCGGGCGGTGGCAGAGCGGAGTGGTATGGCCTCTGGATAGCGGGTCGCATAATCCATTATAACTAGTATATACCGGTGGCCGCGTGCTGATTTAGGTAACGGGCCAACCACATCCATAGCGAGTCTTGAAAAAGGGGTCTCGATTATGGGCAGCGAGACCAGTGGGTTGCGATAGTGGGGCTTGGGGGCACTTTTCTGACATACGTCACAACTTTGACAGAAATCCTCCACCGCTCTTTTTACCCCAGGCCAATAAAACCTGTCTAGGATTCGGTCATAGGTTTTCTGACAACCCAGGTGCGCGCCCAACTGGTGCGTGTGTGCTAGGTACAGCACACGCGTAATGTATGATTTGGGTACCAACAGTTGTTCTATTTCCTCCTCTCGTTTGTTTTTCACCACTCTGTATAACAACCCATTGTGCACCATGAAATAGGGATAATTCAATTCACTCACCCCGTCTTGCTTCTTGCCCTCGACGATCGAAACGTGTAGCCGTGCCATTTCCAGGTTTGGATCGCTCCACTGAGCTGTGGCGAACTCCCCGCTCCGAGCCGGATGATCATGCTCGGCTATGGGGAATTCAGCAAAGGGGTCCGCGTCATCATCTCCGGCTGTACTGGCGGGTTGTTCGGGTCCGTCCGGGTCTTCTTGACTGGCCGTGGGGTCGCCTCGTGGTCCCTCGCTGTTTGGCTGGAAGGTGGGGTATGCGGCGTCCGGCTCACTGGTGGGTCGCGGCGCCGCGGCCGGGGTGTTGCGCGCCCTTGGCAGCCCGGGTTCCAGTGTCGCTCGAATAGCGGGCAGTCACGGCCGATCAGTAGGGGGACGGGCAGATTTGGCACGACACCCGCCCAAACTGTAGCGCTCCCCTTGGTGGACCGGACACATATCTCGCTAACAGGATATCGGCGCTGATCTCCATGTACGCAGCTTACTGGCACCGAGTGGTTCTCGAGGGGGCCTGCGTACTCGGGGTGTACGAGTGTGACTACACTACCCGAGTCTAACAGTGCCTCGCTGTCCACGCCATTGATTTTAACTGGTAGGTTGGTATACCCGCGTGTGGCGGTACCGGTGTGCAAGCAGGGTCGAGTGTGGTCCGCGCTGCTAGCTGAGGGCATCGGAACGTCTCGGTCTTTATCTGGGCAGGCCCAGGACAGGTGGTCGGCCTGGCCACAGACATAGCAGCGCCGCTGCGGGGGTCGACCGCCTCGGTCAGGTGGGGCGCTGCGCGGCCGGGGTGGGGAGCGGCCTGAAGGCGGAGGTCGTCTCTTGTCCCGGCCGCTGCGCTCCTCGCCGCCCGTCTTCGGTGTCTCGGCTTTTATCCCTTTCATTACATCAACTATGGCCTGGTGATTTTCCAGGAGCGCGATGAGCTCCTCTACTGACGCGGGGCTAACTTGGGACGCGTAGAGCCGGGCATCCGGCGGTAACCCTCTGATACACCGGTCTATAACCAGTCTATCCACAGCCGGGAGCGCGCCGGGGCTGGTTAACCAGCTGTGCGTAATGCGCATTAGAGCCGCTACCTGGGCGCGCGGGGGCTGCTTTGGCTGATAAATCCAATTGTGGAATCTCTGTGCTCGCGCCGGGAGGCCCAAACCCTGGCGGCCGAGCACAGCGGTTTTTAACTTTTGGAAATCTCGGGAGTCGGCCAGGGACAGGTCTCTCCACGCTTGTTGCGCTTCGCCGGTTAGATAAGGAGCTAAGATGCCAGCCCAATCCGCCACCGGCCAACGCTCTCGAGACGCGATGCGCTCGAATAACTCTATGTATGTCTCAATATCATCATCAGGGGATTGTTTGGTTAGCACTTCGCTGGGATTTTTCGTGGTGGTTGTCTCTCTGGCTAACTGACGCACCAGCTCCTCCATGGCCGTTTGCAGATTAGTTTGGCTCTGGAGGAGCGCGTCGAGCGCGGGGTGCTGCTGCTGTCTCTGCTGGGAGTCCATTCTAGCCGAGAGATTGGTGTGGTTCAGTGCTTCCCCAGCATCTCCACCAGATGTGAGCACCGGACAACACCAAGACTCCAGACAGAATGCAAGTTGACCACCAAGGCCGTTTAATGGCAGTTATAAAGTTCAGAAATAGCGCTTTCTCATATAACTCAAATTATAATAAAGTCTCTTAAACATAGAAAGTCCGTCTCCAAAAGTTTCCCCTCCGGCTGGAGGCGATGAGGTGGGGCGGACAGGGGAATTCTCTCCCCGGCGCTATGTGAGGTATTTTTAATGTCCCACTAGGGACCCCCAGGTAGGTTGGGATTAGTTTTCATCTGACCCCCCTGAGGATGTGCTTGTGCTGCTTGTATAGATTCGTTCGGGGTGGCGGGTTACCTACGAGAGAGGGAGAGATGTGGCTTAGTCACAATCTGTGAGTCACAATGATATGCTTTGGCTATTGAATGTGCGAGTTGTCGCTTACCGCCGAGCCGGCCCAAACTGTCCCTCTCGGCTGTCAGTCGAGGAGTGAGAGCAGGCGCTGCCAGCCGGCTCCTTTTAGTGACGTCAGGGAGCGTCGCAGCTGTTTCCACTTGACTATGGACTACGTCAGCCGGATAGTAGCGATGGTTGATGACGCGACCAAGTAGGCGGTGTCTTCTTGGCTGCGCCCTGCCCCCACTCCATTGACTGCAGCCAGGACCGTTATACTCACCCGGCGGCCGGTTGCCTAGCGACACTCCACAGTACGCATGTACAGTAAGTGGATGCATGTATTATAGACACGCACGCACACACACACACACACACACACACAGACAGACAATAGTCATGCCGTGAGAGAGAAAAGCACTCTTCTCTGCCTTTAACAGCCGTTACAACGGAAATGGTTCTCTTCATAGGGGTAACCACAAATACGGTGGTAATGCTTTTGCCACACCTGCTGCTTACACGCACACCACCCTTCATAGGAAGATAATGGCCTTTGTTCAGTTCAAAGGAGCAGACCCGTTTTTACCACGATTTTTAGAAGCCTATTGTGCTGCAAACCCCTGCAACATTCTTAAAAAACCTTTAACATGAAATTCAACTTTTTCCTATTTCTTGTGTTATTCACATGGGTGCTCCCATGTGTGTTTTCTATCCCCACAAATAACCCATTTGAACAATCAGGCTTTCATATCATACATGAGCTTTAGTCTCAGGAACAGAACATCAGATTTTGTCCTCCAGATGATGTCATCAATCCACCCTGCTTTGTGTAATTCCTCCTTTTCTTCAGCTTTCATTTCCAAATTTGCATTCCACTTTGTTTACACTGTTCACCATTGTTGATTTTCCAAATTGACATGGAATGGAAACAAGCCGGTTTTTATTTTATCTTTTTTTTAAATAGCATCAGTATTATAATGACCGAAATATAAAACAATCTGCATATAGTGCCCCCACCAACTCAGGATATTGTGATACTGCAGCTAAAACGGCTTTCAAAGTCCAGAAAGAAATGGTTATATCAATGGTTATGGTAAAGAAATGGTTATATCAGAGTGGTGATTGAGGCTCAAACCATTAAGTATTAAAAACAAATTTAGGGATGTATGTTATTTGTGCTTTAAACTCTCAACAGCTTCACTAATGTAATTATCAAGACGGCGGAGGTCTAATAATAGGACTTCTGTTATGAATTGGCTGTGCTCCACAGTGCCTCTAAGCATGCTAGTCCTATAGGCAGCTTCCCTGTCTGCGGGGGTATACGAGTCACACAACATCTGGAATGAGTTACGCTCCTCTCTCCATCTTTGTGATGCAGGCTAAAGCTCTCCGATCCATCTTCTAGCTCTGACATGTGCAGTGCTTACAGACCGCAGCATCAAGCACACACACATGTTTTGTAACCCCCCCTACTCCGTGTCCATGTCACTGGTATAGTAGGGGTCCCTGTGGACCACACACATGCCTGGCCATGCATCATGCTCTATGATCCAGTGCATCGAGCCACTGTTCAATAGTAGTCAGTTAACAGGGAACAGGAACAGGATGATATCGACACCGCCCCCATCTCCACATACGACTAAAAATGGATGTGGTGACTTATAGTAATAATTATACCACCAAGCAGATATATTGAGTGGAACGTGTGACCCATTGTAAGTGTACAATTATGTCAAAATTCAAAATTTCCTTTCTTTCTTTCTTCTTTCGTTTGTCATTGCCTGGACGTCTTCACCAGTTGAAATAATAAAGCTTAGTCTGGGCAGTTCTAGTTCTGATTGACAGACTAGTTCTGATTGATGTAAGTTAGTCTGGTCTCAATCTGACTCTCTCTGTTTCATCCAGAGAAGTCTGTCTTTAGTGGTGATAGTGGTGATTAGTAGGTGATATTCTGGGCCAGATTTGACTAGTCTTGGAATGCCATACTCTTTTATAACCTGTGTTAAATTAACACAGAAAATTTTATAGTAGCCCTACATGTTGGGAGGCAGCACATCTAGGGCTCCATTTTCGTCACACGCTAAACCCTGTATCCCTAACTGTTTTACTATTTTGAAAGACTTTTTGGAATAGTTCAATATGGCAATCTATTCACACGTTGTGAGCTTGTAGACTGGCCATATTAACTATTGAAAAATGTTTTCTTAAAATAGTTTAAAAAGGCAAAGAAGTTAAGGCATAAGGGGTTTAGCAGTGACGAAAACCTTGGCCCTGGGATGCAGCTGAGCGTTCTACCGTCATTTGTGTTTATTTTCTTTCTTTACAGGAGAGCAAGCAGGCCGTTCCCCATTGACTGTTTCCCTCATTGACTCAGACAGTAGAGAAAGCATGAGGAAATGCAGGCGGAACGCTGTGGTGAGATTTGATTCTTGGCCAGTGTTCACCGCTAAGCCACCGTTCGACAGGCTGTTCAATTTTTCTTCTATTCCCCCACGCGTGTCGCTTCCCTGGAGGACGACAGCAGCATAGTGAATGTTTGTAAACATCAGGTCAGAGTCGACGTCTCGCTGTGTTATCTTGAGCCCCGAGAGCAGATAACATTGGAATACATCAAGCTGGTTCAGGGTAGCACTTCAAAGACCTCACTGTACGTTCCGCAGACTGTAGCAATGCAGGCTCCAAAACTATTTAATCAGGAGCCTTTTCTCTTGGCCTGGAATTGTGATACGGCGCGTCGTGTGTGTGTGTGTGTGTGTGTGTGTGTGTGTGTGTGTGTGTGTGTGTGTGTGTGTGTGTGCGTGCGTGCGTGCGTGCGTGCGTGTGCGAGAGAGAATGAAAAGCGTGTTTGTTTAGGCGACCTCTCTCTTTCTTCCATTGTCCCTGCTCGTGACACTGGCAAGAATACTAGGGGCTCGTGGAAGTCTTTGCTTCCTAGAGGTATAATTCTGTGGTCAGGCTGTTGAAAGTGTCCACTTCTTGGTTCGAGTTTTTCCTTTCCTAGGAAAACTTCCTTATAGCTCCCTCCTGGGCAAAAGCTACTGGTGTTTTGACTTAAGTTTGTTTAAGCCATTCAATAATAGAATACGAGACCATTATTACCCATTTTGATCAAGCATCTACATTTACATTAAATCATCCACAAATCCTATTTTCTGATAATAAGCAGGAACAGGCAGTTTGGCAGAGACCAGTGCTCGCATTCATCATTTTTATTTTGTCCTTGGGCTCTGCAGGCATCTATCAGTTGGTCTACTAGACTACTACTGTATACCGCTATGTATTTATGGCCATGTCCAGTACTTGATATATCATTCCCTTCTGGGTTATCCACTGGAGAAGAAGAGGAGGCCAGAAGATTATAGGGCCAGTCTTTATTTCATGGATGACATCATGATTGTAGATCATGGAATCCTATGGTTTTGGAAGTCCTCCTCCTCACAGCGCAGTAAATCGCACAGTAGCCGAGGCCTGGAAGCCCAAATTCCTCGCTAAATGTTTGGAGTTGATGCAGAGCAAAAATATTAAGGTCAGCAAAGGGCTAGACATATGCAAGCAAGCCAAAAAATGCATGTGCGGCACACGCATACGCACACATGCCATGTGGGTATAGAGTAGAGTAGCGTGAACAGGCTATTCTACAAAACAGGGCATAATCTGCAAGTTTTTACGGGTGGTCTTATTACTTTGAATTACACCTGTCAGATAACATTTCAAAGAGTTAATTGCTCACTACTGGAGACTGGAGTTTAGATCAGAGATTGTTGTTGTTGTTGTTAAATGTATCTGACGTCACTCACTCCTTCATTTCTGTGAGTGGCTGTAGTTGTTTTTTTGTGTTACTTACATCATAGGTTTTCAACCAGTGGTCCGGGGACAACCAGTAGTCCTTGAGAGCGTAAAAATGAAACCAAATGGACCTGCAAGGGTCCATTTGGTTTCATTTTTACTCTCAAGAGTTAAAATATTCATCATCTGAATCAGATTAATTTTTGACCTGTACAGTATGTTTGCCTGTGTCGTGACCCAAATCCAGCCTGGTATGTGGACAAAAGCAAAAGAGATCCTTTGTTTTGGGGTCTTCGGGGCTAAAATTTCCACAAATGGAGGCCCTTGGCTAAAATGCTGAATAAATAGTGGTATTGTCTACACGGCACGTCACACTACACGACTGAACCCTAAATATTTTACAAAATGTAAAAAATATGAACTTTAAGTTTGGAATGCAACTTTCTCATTCATTCTCAGACAATGACATATTTGATTGCATATTTTTTTGTGTATCAACCGCCTGATTGTTCCATCCATGTTATAATAACAGAAGGGTTACTTCAGCCTATGTTGTGTCTGGTTCTCTACACTGTATGGTACGCACCTGAACCCTTATCTTCTCCTGCATCTTCAGCCTACGAGGGTTGGGGGGAGGGGGGAGGGGGGTTTGATTTTTCACTGACAGCACAGTGTGCTGTCGCTGTGAATCACCCAGCTAATATGAACAAACCTCGGCATTGCCGTTCATTATGTATTTCCCCCACAAATCCTATTACACAGAATGTAAGTTTTACAACAGCCGAACCGGCAATCGTGGTCACAATTGTTTGTTTTAGTGGAAAAACACGAAAATGTTTCCACTCAACACAAATCCATCTGAGGGTCATATCTTCCCTCCTGAGACTTTTCCCAACCTGGGGGCTTTCTCCTCGACAGTTTACGCAGAGTCAAAAAGCATTGAGAAACATTCAGGGCAGAAATAAACAGAGGGGCTGCATGCAGGGGCGGAGTGGGGCTAGCCAGGCCATCTGGACTTTGCCATTGGCCAGGCCACCCCCCCCACCCCCCCCCACCTCACCTCGCAAAAGTCGAAGCATGACAAAGCTACTGTGCCTTTAAAGGTTTATTTTCAAACGAACTAATATTACTATTACATATTACTTTAAAAATGTTTTACAAAATATTTAGTATCACTATTAATAAAATATTGTGTAGGCCAGTGGCATACCTACAATAAAGCAAACACCATCTAGCCAAATCCATTTGAGATCAACTTGAAAAAGGAGTTAAATGTATTCCTTGAATTCATGGAAGCCAGTAAATAATTTGAGAAATTATAGAAAATAAGTAATTATTTAACTTCTGCAGATGTCGAGATAATTTCACATGAACACTTGCAGTGAGACATATTGACAGAAAGTAATATAGAAAGTAGTGCAGTAATGGCAGAAAGAAAAGTATAATGTATTCATTTTTTGTTAAGTAATGTATTTATATTACAAGTTACTGGATTTTGGTTGGTAATATATTAAGTTAGGCAGTGCACATGTCCTAACACTGGTCACCACCAGTGTTGCCAACTGGTCCCTTGCGGGACCATTTGGTTTCATTTTCACACTCAAGTCTCAAGAGTTAAAAATATTCCTCATGTGAATTATCCCAAGTCTACACACCTTCCAGGCAAACATCTGGCGCATTCTAGTGCATTTTGGAAATGTCACTAGTGCATTTTGGATTTTGGCAGTTGGCAACACTGGCCACCACACACACAAGAAGGGGGCTGGCAGGGGGTGTGTCCCCCACTGATCCCAGCAGTGGCGTAGCCAGAAACTCAATTCAGGGTGGGCATGAGCTATTCAGAGTGGGCATGCTGCGTGCGTGATGGCCGCAAATTTGCACGTGCAAGAAATCTATTTATTGCTATTATTGCCATATACGGTTATATTTCAGTTTATATAACCTTTACTGTACAATGGTTGAATTAATGTCATGAAACATGAAATAATAATCCTGTCACCAACACAGTGTTTTGTTTCATTAGCACAATCATTATCAAATAGATTTCAGCTGTTCACTATTGAATCACAGCCATTTATAAATTAGTTACCAATGTGTCTGCTGATCATGACAGATTTTCTTTCAGGAGAACAGACCAGAGTTAACTTTTGAAAAATCCTTGTGAAAGTCCCCCCACAGAAACAAGCGCTATTGTTTTGATACCAATTGCCAAAGATGCCAAATGATAACGATCTGGCAGGTTTACAAACAAAGGGTGAATGAAAAGCTCCATTTGCATTATACTGGGTGATTAGTGCCCGCAAATCACCCATTATACTGTAACTACAGTGAGTCTAGACCTCTCAAGCTCTCTCTAGAGGCTCTCTGGTCTTTGTCCTTTGTTTTCTCAAGTTCTTAGTCATGTTTTCAATGGGTGGGCCAGCTCTCTATTTAGGTGGGCAGTGGCCCACCCCAGCCCACCCGTAGCTACGCCCCTGGATCCCAGGCCAGCTGGGAGCCTCTCGCTAACTCGCTCTCTCCAGTCCAGCGCATGCAGGTGCACTGGTGCAGGGTATCAGGTTACACTCAGTCACTCACACTGTTTAACTAAACTCTGTAGTACTAGAACACCTTTTATTTTTGGAAGGAGAAACACTAGTTTGCCTGGCCTGGGCTAGCCTGGGCCTGTCGCGCTGGCCTGCCCTGGAGGTTTCAAAAAAAAAAAAAAAAAAAAAAAAAATTCTTTTTTGTACCCTGTCCAGGCCACTAGGTGGCCACGCCGCCCATGGCTGCATGGCTTGCTTTGAAGGGCACCAGAGAGACAAAACCAGAGAGATGTTTTATTTACATTTACATTGGTAGGAATTTAGCGGATGTTCTCGTCAAAAGCACCTCACTATGTCCGCCGAAGTATACACTTGAGTGTGGAGACCACTGCAGACCAGCGAGGAGCCGGTGGTTTAGAACCAAGGCGGCCAAACAACAATCTCATTAAAGTTTTATTGCAGACAATGGTGTCCATTTGAACCACAATACGCTGCAGTAAATGTCCCTTTTGGCACAGACAGACCGACAGCAAGCATCAGGTAGGGTTTCGGCACGACAGCTGCTCTAAACAAGCCTACATCGCGCTGATAAAACCGTTTTTTATTATTATCTTCAAAATTCCCACATGCCACTCGGCGGCCGGGGTCGTTCTTGTGCAGGCACGCCTGTCACTTCGCATGCCTTCTGTCTTGTTTGACTGGAAGTGTTTTGGAGCAGCCGAGCTCATATAGCTACACACACCCATGTGATAATGCACCGTGCTGCCTTGCCCTATACTTACCCTGCTAACCACACTGCTCTGCCCTGCAGTTATGGCTGAGAAGATGGCCCTGTCACAGGCTTTCACACAACAGACAAACACTAGTACGCTATAGGGGCATGTATGCTCCAGGGATGATGTAGAGTAGACCTCCTCACTGGCTGGTGAATCTGCCTTCTTTGTGATGCATAGTTCAACTCCGTTCCCGTCGTTTCGTTGGATTGCTGCTGGGAACTCTGTGTTATTGTAAACATGTCCGACTTCGTTGCCAATTGTTTGATTGATCTGTATGATTTTAAGTGACACATTTATGACCCATAAATATTTTTACGCATTGACGAAGCCTTGCGCACAAATAGCGCGATTGTGTTGAAAAAAAAAAAAGGTTGGGTGAGCTCAGGTTGACGGAACAAAACACTGCGTGTAAGTCATCCTTAAATCCGGGACGCCCTTCACAGGTGGTGCCTGAGGGGAGGAGGCACGGAGAGGAGCGCTATCCACAGGCGTATGGGTGTGAGAACTGGGAAGATGATAGGACTCTCTGCTCTTTTTGAATACCTTCCCTTTGCCTCGATCAACAGCCTGGGCGCAGTCATACCTATACGGCCTCCCTCGGCGTGCTGTCACACTGTCAGGATCAGTGTGAGCTGCCACTGGGATCGCCTTTGTCTAACTGAGCCACCCAGCGACCGCATCACTCCCAAAGGATTGGTGTGTGTGTGTGTGTGTGTGTGTGTGTGTGTGTGTGTGTGTGTGTGTGTGTGTGTGTGTGTGTGTGTGTGTGTGTGTGTGTGTGTGTGTGTGTGTGTGTGTGTGTGCGCGCGCGCCTGCCTGCCTGCCTGCCTGCCTGCCTGCCTGCCTGCGTGCATGTGTGCGTGCCTGCCTGCGCTTTGTGGCAGTCTCTAATTATTATGAATCCTACAGATACCTTCCATCCAGGTGACAGACATTTGAAGAACACATCTTCTTCAGTAGCCAAATATTGTACCCTATTGGCCTGAATATAAGACTATGTTTTTTCCCAATGTAAATATCCAAAAAAGATTGAGCCGTCTTATATTCGGGGCCTATACTATTTGACATTCAATGTTCTTTTTTCTGTAAATGAGTCTTGAAGAATGGGGGTCGTCCTATAATCGAGTCGTCTTATATTCGGGACAATACGTATTTAGATAGTAGATGGAGGTCTCCATTTCCCGATAAACCCCTTATTCCTAACATCTTTTTTTACGATGGAGTGGTTCAATGTGCCAATCTATTGACACATTGTGAGCTTGTAGACTGGTCATTTTAACTACTGAAAAATGATTTTTTAAAAAGGCAAAGACGTTAAGGGATAAGGGGTTTAGGGGGTGATGAAAATCTAGCCCTGGGAGTCTAACAGAAACAAAGAAAGAAAGAAAACACAGGTGTGCATCCTTTGGAAACAGCTCTCAAGGCAGTGGATGCTCAGCTTTGTAAATAACTTAACTCATAAACCTACGACATGGAAAAGGCGGCACGATGCACGATGCAAGACTGGCTCAGATGCAACTTCTCATGTTTATTAGAGAACCCTTACGCGTTTCGGCAGTAGTCATCCTCAGGGCAGACACTTACAGGAACATTAGGGGTAGAGCGTTGCAAAACAGCAGGTTTGCAAACAGAATCGAACTGGGAACCTTGCGATTATGTGGTCAAGTCGACACACTACACTATTCAGACAGCTACAGTATCATGCCCCTCAAAATGTAGTCTGGTATAATCCCTTGTGATGTACCAACTGAAGTCTATAGAAGAACATGTACAGCAGGAAAATGAATAAGTGCAACCTGAAGTCTGTACTCTGTAGTCTATGGTGCTCTCCTGTGACTGACATTGATCAGGTTGAACAACCTTTTAGTCTATAAGTGACAAAATTGTTGCTCAACTATTCCCCATAAGGTTCAGACAGAGTTTTCGTAAACACAATAAAATATGCATCAGTACCTTACATAAATGTCTTAACTCGTTTCTGTGCTTTGAAGGTCTCGGTGCTCGAGGAGGCATTTTGAAACAGATCCGGTCTTTGAAGCAGCCAAGGCAGGTCATCATAGGGACTTACCCGGGGATTACAGACCATAATAGTCACTGCCAAGCTTTGTACAGCTGTCGGCTTTCCCAGAGCCAGAACCTTACACAGGTGTGTAGGAATGCAGCACAGAATGTATCTCTCACAGACACAGGTGTGTGTGTGTGTGTGTGTGTGTGTGTGTGTGTGTGTGTGTGTGTGTGTGTGTGTGTGTGTGTGTGTGTGTGTGTGTGTGTGTGTGTGCGTGTGCGTGTGTGTGTGTGTGCGTGTGTGCGCGTGCACGCGCGCGTGTGCATGCGTGTGTGTGCACGACTGCCTGCATGCGTGCATGTGTGTAATGATATTATATTAAACCATCCAAGGGGAGCAAACCTCCCATACATTACAGAGTGAAATTCAACACTGTCTTTTGCACACATCAAGAAAACAAAACAGGCCAAGGGTATTGATCACGTTGACTCCAGAGTTGGCACATACCCGATTGTTTTCCAACATCCGAACAAATCAATATGGTGGAGAGGTCTAAGAAGACAGAGGGGTAAATGATGTCCTCTCTGTGTAGAGACTCAGGGGAAATTGACATCCTGCCAGGTAAAAAGCAGGCACTGGTCAATACATATTGTCATCTGCTTCAAATTTATCATCTACACAGATGTACTGTCATGTCACGACTCACTTGTACTCGGGTAAATAGGGCAAAGTCATCAATAACAAGAGGTGTTAATAGCATGTCTTTAATCCTTGTTTATATAGGTTAGCCACTTTCAAACTGGTGTCCCTGTTTTGGAAATGTCATTATCTCTGGAAATATGTCACAACAACTTCTCAAAGACTTCACAAACGCTAATAGTGTCTGCCTGTGATTGTACTATATTTCTTTATTTCTATTCAATATCCTTCATTAGTTGTCAGAAGTTTTCGACTGTTACATAATTCCAAGTGTTACCTGAAACTTGCTTTGTTATATGAAGCGACATCAGAAACTTCTATATTGAGGCTGGAGTGTGCTGACAAACAGTAGTAGACACAACACCGTGCACCTAGATAAGACATCTTGCTGCAAATTCCATTTCACAGATTACTTTTTCTTTATAGCACAAATGTTCTCATTCATAAGCCTCGATCACGTTTATGCTAAGTAACTTTGTTTTTTGGGAATCAAATTATTTGTGTATAGTAAAGAACATCAAAGAGTCAGCTGTCTCTGTAGTCATCGCTGTAGTTTCTTTGTCTTTATTGTAATGACTGCTACACAAAGGGCCATAATTAACCCAAACTGATGATAACATCCCTTCTTATCTGTGTTGCTTCATTGAGAAATGGGTATATCTAGCACAGCAGTTGTACAGTATGTGTGTCTAGGCTTTAGCACGCAAGACTGTGGCGATGGCAATGGTGTGGTATTGGTTAGCCTGATTTAAGGAACTCTGTAGCTCAAAGCGAGGAAAAAAAGAAGCTGGTGGTTGTTACTGGAATCCAAATCGATCCCACTGTATGCAAAGTTGCTTTTGAAATGAAAAACAAAGCCTGTTCTTGTGTGTTTTGTTCATTTTCGTCATGACAGTGGGAGGAAAAAAGATTGTTCTATAGCCTCACGTTGGACGAGTTGGTGAGGATCCAAGTCTGGTCGTGGAGATGAATGTGGTCGTGCTTGATCCACATGCGTCCAATTAGGGAAACTTCAGGTTATCAACGCAGCAGCATCATGTCTCCAATATGGCAATATTAACAAAGTACAATGCTGTTTAACTGCTGCCTCCAGGGGGGAATAAGATAGGGATCTGTCAGTGTTTCATTGTAACCAAGATTAGGACAGATTAGGTCCTATTTAGAACCTGAGGTCCCATTTTAATTTGCTGGTCTGTGCTGCCTGCATTCTTGCTCAATTCCCAATAGGATTTTTGCTGACATTGTGCAAGTCAATGAGCTGAGAGATACATTTTTTAATGTCACAAAGTACACAAAACAGAGCGTTTTGCTGTTACGTTATGGGGTTAGACGTGTCATGTCGTGATAGCCTACTCCTTACTACAACACATATCCGGCGACGTAACAGTCATCGGTCACTGGTGATTGGTGACTCACCAATATGGAGGCGACCTAGTTTTACCCCTGCAGGCAGCTGTTCCGTCACCCTGCTGGTGACGTAACAGTTGCACGGACAGACATATGGACGAACAGACGTACGGATGGACAGACGTAGAGACGGACAGGGGGTGAAACATAGTCACCACCTTACGGTGGAGTAGTCTTGGGCAATATACCGGTATTACCGTTTATCGCGATATTGGAAATCAATACCGAGTAATATCGTTGGGTCTGTGAAAAATATCGAATACCGAATATCGTCAAATACCGACATTATACTGTATTCTATTAAAATATGAGCAATGAGACTTAATTGTAACTATACAAACAATTTTCATGTTACACACATGCCTAAACTAGCCCTTATTTGGGCTAGGCTTTTTGGAAACAATGTATTTCCAACTCCAGTTTTTCCCTATTTAGGCTGCTTTAACAGCAGAGCGCTCAGTTTCTGACCCCTCAAAGTCGCAAATTCTGAGAACTAGGTGACTGGTGGAGCGTTCCAACTCTGATTGCCGCCAATACCGGTAATATCGAATATCGAGCTAATTAAGACATTATCAATACCGATATTAAAAAATCAATACCGCCCAAGACTACGGTGGAGACAAACAACAGAGAATGGATCCATACTGCCTTCAGTGCCTTGTACCCTTTCACCCCTTTTGTGCCCATTCAGGCTGATGGAGGTAGTCTTGTAATAGGGGATATACCATATTCTTGGCACAATTGAACATTTTGTTGAATCTGTACCACAAAGTATTATGGAAAAGACAGTCCAACCGGTACTAGCTACTGTACATAGGCCTTGTGCTGTCTTGAATGAAAACTGTGTTATTATGTGCCTTTAAGAAAGTGCCTTTAAGACAGTCTTGTTAATTAGTTGAGATGTGGAATTCAGGTGTGTAGAGCAGGCTGCAGCCTGCCAGTGCTAATCATTTGGTCAGTTCTCACTCAATTGGATAGGAGACAGAACAGGCCTACTATAAAACCAGGTGCAGGAGCAAAGGTATAGAAAAGTGTGGATGAAACAGGTAAACTCTACATAAAGTTACCTCATGTTCATTGTAACATGGCATCAGCTGCCTCAGTTGACACATTTATCTGCATATTGGAACTATATTGAAAATCATGATAAGAACGATTCTAAGAAGGATTCTCTCTCTCTCTCTCTCTCTCTCTAACACACACACACACACACACACACACACACACACACACACACACACACACACACACACACACACACACACACACACACACACACACACACACACACACACACACACACACACACACACACACAGTGAGAGAGAGGGGGGCAGCATTCTAGTTAGCAGACACCTGTCTGTCCCAGTTGAACCAGAGAGTGGAGGTTAAGTGTTTGTGTCATGGCTGGCTCCATGAGCTGTGTGGCCAGGATGGTTATCAGACAGACAGACAGGTGGCTGCAGCCTCTAGAATAATAGCCTACCATTTACAACATAATTATTTCCCCCCGTCTGCAACTAAGTTCTGCTCAAGTTTCCAAATTATGGCTGTCAAAAATAAGTTAATGGCATAAATTATTTTTGCTGAATGATCTGATAAAAAACGCAGTTAACTCGCACGCACACACTGACTCCCTCACCACACAGCAATTTCTCATTGAAAAAAGTCGGTATAGAGCATGGTTTTACGGAGACATAGCGATGCATCTCCCTGTAACAAGCTTTGTAGAGGGATCTACAATGCTTGTAGATCCCTCAAGCTATACTCTATAGTATAGCTTGAGGGATCTACAAGCATTGGGGGCTTGTAGATCACCTATTTTGATAAATATATAAAATATAAATGGATTTTTCCCCCACACATTGTTGCTTTGATTTTTAAAATGTTCACATCCTGTACAGGGAAATATGGCATATTTTGGACATACAATAGTTATTCAAACACTGTATGTCCAAAATATGCCATATTTCCCGGTGATTAATCATGATTAAATACATTTTGTAACTGTGATTAATCTAATGAAACATTCAAACATTCAACGGCCCTATTCCAATTTACCCCCCCCCCCCCCCCCCCCCTTTTTTTTTTAGTGGTAAAAGGTGCAAGGTGTCCCTCCAAATCCTTCATACACTTGACTTGGCTTGTTGTGTTTTACTATTATTGTCATTAAAAGTGAATTCCACCCATTTTAAATGTTTTTTTGAGAGTGTACAAATGTACTCACAAAAAGGACTCAAAGAATCATTAACATGGTGAAACACAACTTGATGGTGTCATCAAATGTGTTTCATCATAATGATTTTTTCAGACCTCCATTCCTAGGAAACAGAATGGGGGGAACCTTTTTATCATGCCCACACAACATCTCTAAGGTTATATGACATAGTAAATGCTGAAACTGGGTGGATTTCCCCTTTAATTTCAGGTCGCATGTTTGTAATTGAGGGGGCGTGCGTTTGATGATGATGGACAGGGCGTGTATTTGTGTCACCCAGACGGAAAGGGGTGTGTCTGCTCAGCGCTCAGGAGGACTTCCTACGACAGACGTCTCTGTGCCAAGGGAGAGGAGGAGGCGCAGCGAGGCGCGCACAGACTATAGTACCCAGAGCCCTCCCTCGGAGCGCACGACGCACGAGAACTTAACGCCGTCCAACACTCCCACAACACTATTCTGAGTCACGGCGAACCCGATACATTTTTTTTGCGACAAACAAACAAGTGACATTTTCAAGATTTTGTAGTGGCCAATATGAGTGGATGTTTAAAGCGTAGCAGTCGGGCATGTTTTCTGTCTCAACTAAACTTGATGGTGATGCCGTGGCGAGAGCACGGTGAATTCATCCGCGATGCTAACAGCTTTTGAAAATCCATAGTTTGGGAATATATAAATATAAATATTTTTTTGACAAGGCATGCTTCCTAGCGTCGTGTCCTCCTCCGGCGATCAGCATCTAGCGACTAATGGGATGTAGCAATAAATGGAGAGCTGGGTTCAACTTTGGACACCTGAAGGTGCAGTCCAGGCTGTCGTTCTTCTTTACCATGATCATTCTCTTCACGTACCTGTTCTACTGCCTCACCGGATACTGCGACTCTCTGCCTAGACCCGTATACGACCAGCAAAGCAACTTCCTAAAGAGGATCCTCGTCAATGATGGACAAGCAGAAGGGGTACCATCGCATCAGCCCGATGCGCGCGGCAGGGACGCTGCCTCCCCAGTGTCGGTGCTGGTCCGGGACCAGCAGCAGCTCTCGGCGGACTTTGACAACAACTCGGACGGTGATTCGCAACCAGGCGCCAGCGCGAACGAACTCCCTGTGGGCGCCAGTGCTGCTGCTGCTGCCGCTGCCGCTGCCACTGCCACTGCCAGCAACATCTCTATAGCGAACAGCTTCGGGAGTAAAAAGTTTCCTCAGGCCATCATCATCGGGGTGAAGAAAGGCGGCACGCGGGCGCTGCTGGAGTTCCTGCGCGTCCACCCGGACGTGAGAGCCGTGGGCGCCGAGCCGCACTTCTTCGACCGCTTCTACGACAAGGGTCTGGACTGGTACAGGTGAGGGTTTCTTCATCGTCATCATTATTATTATTATTGCAATAATTGCAATATTGCAATAATCGCGTAGGGATGCAACGGTCGTAATCAAATCGATTCAATTAGTTGTCTCAAGACAACTATTTTAGTAATCGATGAATCGGTCTGTCAACTAATCACAAAGTTTTAACCCGTTTTCACACTTTTTCCAGTGTGAAGTGTAACACATTCCACCCATTTTCAACATTTTACTTAATGAATACACAAAACACCTTAGAGATGTTGTGTGGACATGATAAAAAAAAAAAGCACCCCTGTTCTGTGTTTCCTAGAAATGGAGGCCTGAAAATAATCATTAACACAGTGAAACACAACTTGACATCAAGTTGTGTTTGTACCATTTTAATGATTTTTTCTTTTAGGAACTTTTTTTCTGAGAGTGCACAAATGGAACCAAATGGACCCACTGGGTCCATGTGGTTCACATTTGGACACTCTCTGAAAAAAATAAATAAAATGGGTGGACACCCCCTTTAAGGTGACAGCTAAATAAGAGTCACAATCTGATTTAACCGATGAATCAGTTAAATAATCGGCAGATGAATCGATTATGAAAATAATCGTTAGTTGCAGCCCTAATATACCGAATTCCACCCATTCAACATGTATCCTACCTTAGAGATGTTATGTGGAAATTAAGCCACCTCCCTTCTGTCTTTCCTAGAGTTATGAAAAAAACATTAACATCTTGAGTACATCATCATATTGAAAATGGGTGGAATTCCCCTTTAGCCAAACTCAAATGCATTGTTTGACAAACTGTCCTAACCACACCAAATCAAAAGCAAAAATCGGAGTAAACAAGTATAGAGAAATGAGGATGCAGATATCTGCTTCCATGGCATAGGTGGACTGCAATTACTATCGTACTCTGGCATATAGCCTACTGTAGGCCTACATGGGCTTGGCCAGGCCTTATCTATTAGTGACCTGCATGAAAAATGCAACTTATTGGTACAAGGATGGCACCAGCTTCAGTCACGAAGACTGCTTAAATTGCCAGTGTGTTTCAGTGCCAGTGTATTTCAACAGGAATCTCAATAAAGTGTTATCTGCATTTGGGAAAGACATCAGACATAGCTTTGGAGATTGTGGTATGAGAGAAGATTTAGACTCCCACTCTCTTGGATGTATTTTATCGATTTTGGCATTTTCAATTCCATTTTCAAGTCCACCTCCCCCCCTGTGTTGTTGGGCCAGAGCCCCTGCAGCTCCAAACATGTTCAAAATGCAAAACATAAAGGTGGTTTATAGTCTATAAAGAACATTTATCTTTTGCATTTTATATTTCTCAGTGATCGGTATAGAGATTTGCATGCAATGGCGACTTTTGCCTTTCTTTCCTTCCCAGGACCCAGTCTTGTCAAACTTTACCTGGGTCAGCATAATTTAACTGGGCCCTGGCCCATTGGTCACTACACCTTTGTTTTTAGTGCTTATAAAGTTATCATGCTCTTGATAAAATACACCTGAAGAGTTTAAGCCTTAGGCTAACTGTGATGCTTGTGTGTGTGTATTAGTAAGGGAAAACAGAAAAGCAACTCTCAGATGACTGGGAATGTCAATGCTGGACATGAATAGACCGTCTGCAAGAACACGGTGTGGACACTAGAGGGATGTTATTGAGCAGTCCAGTGGTCCAAAAACACATAGGAAGTGAAGTGCCTATTACCTGAGATGTGGAAAAAGTGATCAAGGCCAAATTAGTTGTCCTTCAACCGAGTTCACGGTGTTCTCAACAAGTGGGTGAGTGTGGCATAAGAAAATGGGACAGGCGTGAATGCATGACCCCATAGAGTGAGGGGCTTTAGTGCAGTGACTGTTATTAAGTGTGTGTGTGTGTGTGTGTCTGTGTGTGTGTGTGTGTGTGTGTGTGTGTGTGTGTGTGTGTGTGTGTGTGTGTGTGTGTGTGTGTGTGTGTGTGTGTGTGTGTGCGTGTGTGCGTGTGTGTGTGTGTGTGTGTGTGTGCGCACGCGTGCGTGTGCATGTGTGTATGCGCTTGGCCTGGCGTGAGTCCACTTGTCCCTTTACTTTAGACTGAGGGTAGGGTCACTGTAAATCAATGCAAAGTTATCTCTGAGTGATCACCTTTACCCTTCCATCCTGCTGTGCTCTTCCATGATGATAAGGCACATCCACAGGATATGAGCTGTCTGGCGAAAATGAGGTGAATCATATACTGCACCATCGCCATGCAGATCTCAGCCCAACTGAACTGAATTGGGACAGAATGTTAGACAGCACGCTCCACCGCTATCACAAAACTCCAAACAAAGGGACTGTCCTTTATTAGAGCGCCGTTCCATGCCTTCCAGTAGAGATTCAATACATGCCAAGGCACATTGAAGGTTCTTGTGGCTCGTGATGGCACAACACCTTAGCTTGTTATGCTGATTATTCCTTTAACGTGTCACCCAGTGTTTATATGCTATCCCGATCTTGCTGTGCACAATTCCTATGGTCCCTTCTCCTTTCCACAACTCATCAATATCCCCCTAACGCCAATAATGAGTGCCACAGAGTGACTCCTAAAGTAGGAGGGTATTCAGTCTGCTGCCAATAAAATGCTGTTTATTGAGCTGACACACTCCTTCCCTAAGTGTCCATGTGGGTCCCCGGGGGATGTGCTCCCTTTCCTCCCCTGATCGCAGAGAGATGTGCATGTGTGAATGCGTGTGCGTGCACGGAGCATGCGTGCGGTCACGGTGAGGGATGTACAAGTGTGAAATGACTGATCAACGAGCCGGTCGGGCTTTTGGCAGGGGATTAAGATGAGGGTGAGCGAGGAATGTGGTTGTAGGAGGGTGACTGATGTATAGAGATTGGGAAAGAGAGAGAGCAAAACAAAGGAGGGAAGAAGAAGGAGAAGGGAAAAAGAGAGGCATGACCCTATGTCAGAGAAAAGACAGGTTATCCAGGATGGTGATAGAGAGAGACTCAGATACGTGGACAGAAGGAGATCAATACAGCCTGTTAATGATGGGTCCACTATGCAGCTCAGGTGTCACACCAACAGCCGTCCTCGACTCCATCAAACCCCAAAGCCTGTGTGTGTGCACAAGCATACATTGGTACCTTCTTTCATCACCTCCAGGAAAAAACACCTTCACCCCCAATTTTTTTTTTCATTTTTTTAAATGGTGGTCTATAACACATACAGTACGTCTTACCATGAAAACAACATTTGCCAGAATTCATTGGATCATGACGCAACTAATCTATAATAGGCCATGGCCACTTCATACTTCAAATATTATCAAAAAATACTGTGTACAACTAGTCTGTTGAAATGCACACAAATTGGTACAGATAATCTTCAGAATTATCTGATAAACGTGTATTATTAAGATGTTTTTGATTAGTTACAATTGCAAGAGGGTCCCATTTATTTTAAGAGAAAAGGCAATAAAACGCTTCACTACAGAGGCGCTGGTTGAATTTCTCAAAAAGAACACAGATATATACATGTAATATGGGACAGGGACAGCCCTTCAGCAGGCAGGAGAGGAACTGTGGAAGATTCCATACTGCCTGTGAGTGTTATGCTCTCCTTGTGGAACTTGTTGGTTGGTGGTACACCGGAGGAGACGTGGCTCTCTAAGTCCTCCTTGGGACAAGATCATGAGGTTGGCAGTGACAGGGACCAGAGTGGAGAATTGGCAATGACTAGGCAGAAGATCAAAACAACTACAACTTAAAGTCAGTGCCTCATTACTGT